>JANHZU010004506.1:91278-112886 GCA_032468055.1 Acrochordus granulatus
GTTCCTCCCTTTTCCAAAAGGTAATAAAACAACATGCATCTTCTGTTCTGCATCTGAATGTATGGGGGATTGAAATAATGCGGGAGCTTTAGAAGCAGCTTCGGCACTCCTGGCTACAAGCAGGGTAACAGCCTTCAAGTTGGTGAAATTCTGTTCAGGTCTGGCTCAGAATAAATGTCTCATTACCTTGCAGGCATCTCTTCAGGAAGAAACGAAGTTATTCTGAAAAAAAATTATCTGGGTGAGAAAGAGATGGAGCGAGGAAGCGGAGAGAGCACCTTGTTTTGTTTTTAATTTTGTTTTCCGCTGGTGAGAGATATCTCCTTTCAAAAGTCCTCGGGAAGTAGCATGATCCATCTCAACTAAGTGCGACATCAAAGAAGTGTTCTACCAGAGAAGCTGATTTTCTCATCAAATCGCCAATGGCTGAGTCTCCAACGTTGGGCCAGAAAGAATGTCTTGATGAGTTTTGACTCTGCCTGGGGGAAGCTCAGGCTGGACTTTTTGGACATCTGATCCATGAATATTTGAGCAATGCCTTAAGGTCATGAGATAACTGCCAGGCTCTGCAACGGAGAGCAGTGCCAAAAATTTCTCAGAGGACACTTTTTTGTCCCTGAGAAAATTTATGGGATTCTTATTTTCCCCTCCTGTTTTTCAATCTCTCTCTCTCTCTTTCTCTCCCTCCCTTCCTCTCTCTCTCTCTTTCTCTCCTCTCTCTCATTCTCTCTCCCTCCCTCTTCTTTCTTTAGAAGAGAACATGGCAACTCTGAAGAAATTCCACAGATTCTTTTCTTCAGCGTATTAAATATTTCGTGATGTCTACTATTTCCCCATATTCTCCATGATGGGAGGCAGGAGCGGATGCAGAGCTCCTGGCCGTCCTCTGAAGCTGAACTTCCCTGTGAGGTGCAGGCGGTGAGACTGTGAGTTGTTGGGGAGAGCTCTTCTTCCTCCTCTCCCCCCACATGGAACTTTCCCCACTGGAGAGGTCCTGGCACCCTGTGCTGCTGAAAGAGTGGCCGCCGCATTTGGAAGAGTGACAGCTGTTCAGCGACACGTGGTGAGAGCAAAGCCACTGCCTGGTGCGAGCGGGCAAGCTGGGTGGTTTGGGAACCTTGAGAGCAACTCAGGTGAGCTGCTCAAGCCCTGCGGTGCCGGGGTGGAAACAGCGGCATTGTTGGCAGTTTGGCAACGATGTGAGGACCGACCCAGAGGAAGTGGCAGTTTGGCAACCTGGTTTGCCTTGGCAGCAGTATGGCAGCCTGATGCAATGACTGGCCTGGTGGCTGTGGCAGTGATGGGTCCTGTGGTACCAGGGGTGAAGCAGCAGCATTGTTGGTGGTTTGGTGGCAGCATGATAACCATTCCAGCAACAGTGGCGGTGATGGGCCCCGCGGTGATGGGGATGAAGTGGCAGCAATGCAGCAGTCTGGCAGTGACACCTGGCATGGCGATGGTCGGAGTCGGCTGGCGAGACAGTCAGCTGGTAAAACTGGGGGGCTTGGAAGAGCTGAAGCCAAGCTTGGAGCTCGTGCAGTCCCCTCAAGCCCCCTTTGCTGGGGGTAAAATTATGATTCCCCCTGGAGCCAGGGGAATGGCTGTGGCAATTGACATGGCGGTTTCTCGACAGCGGCTGTAATGGTGGCATTGGCAATAGCTCAGAAGTACTTACCAGAGGTAAGACCAGGCTCTGGGCAAACCACCAGGTCCCCCAATGTTGGAAGCCAAGTGGGGGCACCCATTGTTGCTGGAACAGCAGCTGCAACAAACAGATTGGTAGCTTGATAACAGCAATATCCAGTCAATGAGACACTACCATGAGAGACATTGGGGGCTGAGACAGGACATTGTTGGGGTTGGAAGGGAGAGGCCCCAAAATGAGTGAGAGCCATCTCCTAGGGCATGATCCAGGAGCTGTAGTTGGTAAGCTGGAACCCCACCCTGAGTGAGAGTCAGGGTAGGGTGTGAATAAATGTTTCCCCTGATTAGTTGGTGAGAGCAACTAGCTTGGGACTTTGGGTGTAGGGGGGAGATTGTTTGTAGGGAGAACCTTGCTGGTGCAGAGAGCAGAAGCTGAAGTGTCGTGGGTGACTCCCTCTTCCCCAATTTCATGCCCTGGATATTTGTTGGTGCTCTTGAATTAAGGTGATGGTGTACACCTCTGCCCCTCGAGGAGGGCAGCCAAGGTGGGAGGAGGAAGATCACTTTGGGGGATTTAGGGCAGGTTATTCTGGTGGTGATGGATAAGGGTCACTATGGGAGCTAGATTTTATTGACTTAATTAATTAATTAATTAAATTATGCCGCCGAAATCCAGAGACTCTCCACGGCTAACAAAAACAATTCTAAAAACATTCATTAAAAACATTTTTTAAAAAGTTAAAAAAATAAAATAAAAACATTAAAATAAAAAAACCCGGCAGACTAGCAAGGTGGGCTAAAAAGATTTTGAAAATAAAAAGGGGGGTGAGGGTGGCTAGTGATCCACCAGCCACCTCCACGATGATGATGAGCCCCCCCCCGGAGTCCAGGCCATCTCGCAGAGCCGGGTCTTAAGGCCCTTCCGGAAGGCCATCAGGGAGGGGGCAGCCCTCAGCTCTAGGGACGTGATGTCCCATAGGGTAGGAGCCACCGCAGAGAAGGCTCTTCTCCTGGACCCCACCAGCCGGAATTCCTTGGCCAACGGGAACTGGAGAAGGACTCCTCTGCTGATTCTGGTGGGCCGGGAACTCCCCGTCGGGGTGACGCGGCTCCTCAGATAGCCTGGCCGCATGCCATGAAGGGCTTCGAAGGTCAATGTCAGCACCTTGAACTGTACCCGGAAGCAAACCGGTAACCAGTGCAGCTCGCAGAACAAAGGTGTTATGTGGGCCGATCTCTTGGCCCCTAAAATCATCCGCGCAGCTGCACTTTGCACCAGCTGCAATCTCTGGATACTCTTCTTGGGAAGCCCCATGTAGAGCGCATTATACTAGTCCAGGATCGAGATGACGAGGGCATGAGTGACCGAGTGCAGGGACTCCTGGTCCAGGAAGGGGTGTAACTGGTGCACAACACGAAGCTGTGCAAAGGCTCTCCTGGCCGCGCTCACTACCTGCTCTTCAAGTAGGAGTTGCGAATCCAGGAGAACCCCCAAGTTACGCACTGGGTCTATCCGGGGTAGTGCAACCCCATCAAGAGATAAAGATGGAAACGTCCTAGGATCCGGATCCCCCGCCACCCAAAATTTATTGATACATCATCTGGTGGTTGCCTAATAAAAGATGTCAGGATATTATCTACATAGCCAAGACATCAGAAATTTAAATTACTCTGTGATCAATAACAAAATTGTTTATATTTTGTTCACATATAATGCCTGGATTTTCTTTACTGTATATAATGGAAAAGAACTCTAGTTTGCCTGTAGTGTAATATTTACTGTATTTTTAGTGGTATAAATTGGCGCTATGCTATGAAAATCTAAAGATCAATTGCCAGTCCTACATATTCATAGCCAATTTTGAATATCTTCCTTAACAATGTCACATGCCAGATTTCTAAGTTTAAAAGAATACTTCTGGAAAGGAAATAATTTTTTATGCATTTTTCAGAGAAGAAATATGCCCTCTAATGTAAGCTTCCTTCTTGAAACCAAGCTAATGTGAGGGCAGAATAGCATAACAAATTATAGCAATTTAATCTGAAGAATTAATTAGAAACTGAAGTAATACTAATGTCTCCCTATGGGACTTCCCACTAATATCCTGTTTATTAGGATATTCCCAAGTACTTCCTTGTTCAAAATGTTTTTTAATCAAATCAATTAAAGAAAGTGATATCTTGATATAGATCAAGAGGTATTTTTTCCTTCCAAAAGTTTTCAGTCAAAATACTTGCAGTTTCTAAATCTGGATAATAACTATGATTTGTATCTATAAACAAATAATTTCAGATTGAAAATTGTAACTATGCAATAGAACTGGGAAAGACAAATGCCAGATTTTCATTGGTTGGAATTGGTGGAAAGGATCTCAACGAAGGCAACCCAACCTTGACTTTGGCACTAGTGTGGCAGTTAATGAGAAGGTGAGGCTTTATTACATCTCACTAAATGCAATGATTTTAAAAATCAACATGGATTTATTTATTTATTTAGATCCCACTTTATTATTTTAATTAAAAGCTCAAGGTGGCGAACATACCTAATATGCCTTCCTCTTCTTATTTTCCCCAGAACAACACCTGTGAGGTGGGATAGGCTGAAAGACAATGGCTGGCCCAAAATTACTCAGCCAGCTTTCATGCTTAAGGCAGGTCTGGAACTCAGAGTCTTCTGGTTTCTAGCCTGGTGCCTTAACCACTAGACCAAACTAGTTCACACTTTTTCCACAAGTGTTCTTCACGTATTCAACTAACTTATTCATAAATCAGTTTAAAATCCAAATAATTACTCTAGGGTTTTTTTCCAGTATGTTTTTTATCATTTACAATATCCCTTATTTGAAATGTAAATCTGCAATATACTGCTGTGCATTTCTGCCACGCTATAAAGGACTAACTTATAAGTCTATAAAAACTGTTGCAACCCAGAATACCATGCATATATCTATATACTGCTAAAACTCTTTGTTTGATTTGATTGTTTGTAACCTTCAGCTTGGCGAAAATGTGAACCATAGAGCAACAATTTTTGAATCAATATACTTCAAATGGACTAACTTTAAAAATATGTTCAAAATCTAGGACCCATAACTCCTGTGGGATTGAAATGTGGCAAAGTTATGGCTGCTTCAGGCTGCCACACTACAGGTAGTCTTTAATGTATGCCATTTGTTCAGTGGCCATTCAAAATTAACAATGATGTTAAACAAAGGGACTTACTACTGTTAGTTATGGCTGCTGCAGCATTCCTGCAGTCACATGAATGAAATCTGGGTGCCTGACAGTCCACCTGCCCTTACAACTGACTTCAGGAATGATGCATACCTCCCTGCCTATCTTTCCTCCCATCCCATCCACTGGGTTCTTTGAACCTACCTTCTGTCACCTGGGAGGTAGCTTGGAGATTGTCTTCAAGAAAGAGAACTGGCCAGTTTATCCCATGCCCTTCCTATACAGAGACAACATGGTGCCAGCCAAGAAGCAGGTACCATTTTGAGAGTGGCCACAATTCCTCAGTCTCTGAATATTTGTCAGCCAAATTTTCAAAGGCTTAATATAAAATAAGAGCTCCTGATGAAAATGCTTGCCTCCAAATCCTCTATCACTACACTTCACAGAATATAATCTGTGATAATAATCATATAATCTGATAATAATCTCTTAGTAAGCACTTTTAGTAGGCATAGCTTAGTAGGCAGATTCTGTCTTTTTATATAGTAATTTTATAAAAAATTACAACTGAAACAGTAAAAACTAATACAAACTAAAGAAAAGAATAAAAAGAAAACAGGAAGTGCAGAAAAGAAAAAACAGAAAAAAATAAAAATATTAGGAAGAAAAGAAATATATTCAGAAATTACTGCCTTCTTCATCACAAGTAGAAATCACTTTTTAGTAATTAATCATCTTCTTTTAAAATACAACTAATTATTTTTTCTTCTCATAACCCATCTCTTATTTATAAATGAATCTTTAAAGTCTCACCATTTCAGTCCTGATGTCAGCAAAATTCCATTAATGGTTATCAGAGATAACATATCTAATTTAATCTTGATTAAATAAACCAACTTAATATTCCTTTCTTTTAACCATCTTGATCTTTTTAATCCCTTTAAATAATATCCTAGAACAGTGATGGAGAACCTTGTAGGGACCGAGTGCCCAAACTGGAACCTCCAATTGCAAGCACCTCGATGCACGAAATTTTCGCAAGACAAGCAAAACGTTTTAATAAAATTTAATTTGGTTGACAAGCAGCAACTCGCAAGAAGAGCACTGCGCAATGAGCTTGTGTGGGAAATCTCACAACGGAGCTGATGGTTCTTCTCTCTTGCATAAAAAGCATAAATTAAGTGAAAGGTGTTCAAGAGAAAGAACTTGCAAGACTCAGACTCTAGATTCTCCTTCCAGGCAATCCCCTCCCCCTCCTTTCCTCCCTCTCATCTCCCTCACACCAGCCAGGACTCTTCTCATGCGCACATGCACACAAAAACACACACACACTCTCATTGCCCGGCACCATCCAGCCTGTTCCCCTCTTCTTCCCTCATAGCATGGAGGCAGGTTATGATGAGAAACATTTCCAAACTGCCCAGGAAAGACCCCAGAAAAACATTACTGAGGGAAAAGGCCGGTTTGCCTTGAGGGGCAGCGGCAGTGGATCCTTCCAATCCAGCAGGGGTCGCCAGACAGCAGCCGGCCTAGCAGCAGCTGATGGCCAGAATCTGCCTCAGAGCAGATCCGTAAGTGCTGGTTAATTTGTTCTATTTCTGCTTTCTGCTCTGCTCCCCTCCAGCTATGCTCCCCTCCAACGTAGCTCCCCTCTAACACCACCACGGGAATCACCTTTGCCACAAACTCAACAGGCTGCCGTCCATGCCACACCCTCACGCTGCATGTGAGCCGCCTGCCTTACCCCAGACAGGGGAGGGAGGAAGCGTTCCCATTGGGCTGCTGGGCAGAGGATGTGAGAAATGTCCTCAGGTGTGCATGGAGAGGGGGAGGGGAACATCCCAGCCCTGCGTCCCTCCAGCTTTCTACTAATGAACTCTGTGCTGGGGCGATGGTGCACGTACCCACAGAGAGGGCTTTGAGTGCCCCCTCTGGCAGGCGGGCATAGGTTCGCCACCACTGCCCTAGAGTCAAACATGACTGAAAGGGAATACCTTTACTTTTTAATAATATGTAAGGGATACATATATTCATAAATTAGTATTTATTTACCATATTTCCTACCTTTATTTTTATAAACAATTCAAGGCAATGAAAGTACATAATATCCTTCCTCTTCCTATTTTCTCCACAACCCCACTGTATCCTAGTTTCTAGCCTGGTATTTTAACCACTAAATTTAATAAACTTCAAATACTGAAAAAAAACCCTGCTACTCTCAAGTATAATTCACTTTATAAGAACACTGTTGAAAGTGAAAAAGAAACATGACGAACATATCTATATGGTCTGTGCTAAGTAGAAATAGATCTACAATTTATTTAGTATATACTTTATGTAACCCCACTTCCAAAGGACACATGGAAATTTATACTTTCAGCAACAATTATCTACATAGTACCAAAGTTATTGGCAATCATAAATCTATTACTAAAAATGTAAAACTCACAACTGCTAAGCATCCTAACAGGTCTTAAACCTCCAAAGATCATTCTGACAGCTTAATTTATCACAGGAGAGAATGTTGTTGTAATCTCTGGAAAGAGATACTTCAGAGGGCTGATGCCACAAATTGAAAAGCAGTCATCTACTTTGACTGTCCAATGGGGAGAGCCTTCAACCTCCCTACCCGGGATTTACATACTGGACAGGAAGCTTCAGTTTGAAGCAGATGGTTCTTCTGGTAAAATGTTGCTACTCAAAGTTCCAGCCTACCAGCCATGTCCTGCTACAGGATAGCTCCTTCATCTTCTCTATATCTATTAGCCAGCATTTGAGAGTTTTTTTCACAACTTTGTGTTGTTAATCCCCCCATCCTACGGTTTTTAATTTCCTGTAAGCTTGTGGCCTACTCATAGAGGTTTTTTGTATATTTTGGTTATGAAAGGATTAATCAATCTTTGAACTTAAGAAGTTGAGAAAATTATAAAGAAAAATATTCAGCTCACCCTTTCTATAGCTTCTTTTTCCTGAGGAGTTACTTGAATATAGTTCATGTGACGACTTCCAGCTTCAGCTACTCCGCCTCCACCTCCACTTCCACTACCACCACCTCCTTGTCCTGACTCATGAACAGGTTCATTTAACATCTGAATGAAATGCTCTTGATGCTGGCTTATTTGCTATGGTGCATAGGAGGACAAAAGCAAATAATATACTGAAATAAAGACCGCCTCTCCCAATTATATCCACTATCCCACCAGATCCAATAGAGAGAGCATGCTGAAGGTCCCATCAGCTACAGAACTTCATCTGGCAGTTCCTACTAGATGGCAGGCCTTTTCTGCTGTGGTTCTCCTTTATGGAACATTTTCCCCCTCCAAAGTAAGGCTAGTTTCACCTTTTTAAGTTTCTGGAAGTCCTTCAAGACCTGGGGACCCCAGGGGATACGTGAAAAATTGAGAGGGCTCCAGTGTAATTAACAGTGTAATTAATAACAGTGTAATAACAGTGTAATTAATTTTCTGCTCTTCACCTAATATTTTATTTTTGTTCCATTTGTACAATTTTTAATAATATTGTTTGTACATATCATTTTTAGTTTTGCTATACTTTATCCAGTCACTTGTTTATGAGATGAGTGGACATATAAATATGACAGACAGATACATTCCTGCTATATATGTTAAAAATATTATTTCCCTTTCAACTATATATGATAATATATAAGCCAACAGAGACCAAATAGTGATTAACAGACATACCTATATATTTTTATACTGAGAGACCTTTATAACTCATGTCATTTCATTTACTTTACTCTTTCCTCATCTGATATTACAGTTTTATAAAGGTTTAAAGGTGAAGACATATGTATGGAAGACAACCCAAGATGATTTAAAAGTCACCTGCAATAACTGAGGATTTTCCCTTCCTATTTGTTGTAATAATGCAGGCAAAAGTGATGGATTCTGCTGAATAATTTGTCTCATCTGCTGGAATTGAGGTTGGTTTCGTAAAAATTCAAGAGGATGTCCTGAAAGAGAAGGTACATTTTGAAGAAGATTGTAAGCAAAAGCTGAGTCTTTCTCAAAAACTTTTACACTTGGACCCATGCTAGAGTCCAGTGTTAAACAATACAGAAACTTGAACTGGAAAACCAAGAACCTTTATAAACCTCCCTGAAAAATTCACAAAAAAACTCACCTCCCTACAAGAAGATCAAGAATAAATAGTGAAGTTTGCAGAATTATACTATAAGAAAAAATTATGTTTTATGGGCTGATCTGCAAGTCATGTCTCTATTAAGTCAGACCCAGACTTATAGAAATGGCTACCTTACCTCCTGTAGAGCTAGTGGTAGTAGTAGTGGTAGTGGTAGTTGAAGCAGCGGCAGCAGCTACTGCTGAAGATGGAGAAGCCCCAGTGCTGGCTGCTTGAGGGGGGTCAGCCATACCTTGACTCTCCCTATCTCCAGGGATACCCTAAAATGAACATAATTTTGTTAAGGAATTCAGGGCAAACTAGCCTTGAAAAAATGTTTAGCAGACAGCTGAAGTAGGATACTTAGTTATTTACTTACTGACTATATAGACTTAACCTATGCCACATAGCCAATCATTAAAGATTATGAAAGTAATTGTCTAAAACAGTATCTCTCAACTTCAGCAATTTTAAAATGTGTGGACTTCAACTCAATCCAACCTCAGTTCTAGTGGCTGGGGAATTCTGAGAGTTGAAGTCCACACATTTTAAAGTTGCTAAGGTTGAGAAACACTAGTCTAAAATACTAAAATCAGATTGAGTAATGTTGTAGATATCTTCCATTCAGAAAGATCTGAATGCAAGAAATTCAAATCCACACTGGGCAGTTTTTCTAAGTGAACAATGAAATAAACTATTTTTGTGATGTAAATAGAGTTATTGAATGTTAATGCTTTTGCAATTCAAGTGGCAACACCAAAACAGCAGTACTGTCAAGAAAAATAAACTTTGAGATTTTAAACATTTTTCAAATGTTTAAAAATTTGAAAAATAGATAAATCAACCGATGTTCAATTATTATTATAGAAAGAAGTTAATTGGTAAATCATTACTTTAAGCCTTATATATTTAAATCTCACCTTCCCAGAATTTTTTTTCATAATCAGACTTAAATGTAGAAGGTAGAGCAAATCATGAAACATTAAGAAATATACTCACCATTAAAAGATACTCCACTGCTCTGTCGGGATTGTTGAAGCTGGCTCTCAATGCAGCGATTACTTGCTCTCTTTCATACCCCATTGACATAATTTCAGTCACCATATTTTCATATGACTGACCTGTCACTTGAAGGTAAAAGGAAAGATACAGATGAGAAAAGATAAAAAAAAATTTTGAAGGAAGAAAATTACCTACTGGCATATTCTGTCAAGGAAATAATGATAAACAGGGTTTGCTCTGGTTAATTATATCAATCTGAATTTTGGTGACATATTTCTTGCTATTTCAAGTTCACTGTATTATTCATAAAAATAAATCATTCATTTCAATTTCTTCTTTACCAAAGTTACATACAAAGTTAGATGAAATAATCTATTTCTGATTTTAAAAAATTAATCTAGATTCCCTAGATTTTCTCCTATTTGCTGTTTTTTTATAAAATTTATTTCTTGGTTTATCATTCAATTGAGTTCTTATTATACAGTCACCAATCTTTTGGTTTTTAAAAATAATTAAAAACAAGATCAGAGCATGAAGATGATCAATAATAGCTGTGGACAAATCCGTAGTGTTAAAAGCAGATGAGGGAAAGAGAGAACTTTGACCTTTAAGAATTCTCAACCATATATAAACATGTTTAAAAAAGGGCTAAAAGCCACAACATGCTTCAGCTGTCACATTCCATCATTTCACCATAATCCATCAAGGCTCCCATTTATTTTACTAACTCTATTCAGCTCTAATCAAGAATGTTATATAGAAGGGTGGGGAATCTTACTTAGTCTGAGGGCTATATTCTGTCACAGATAACTTTCCAGAGACCACATGTTAGTATGCATTGCAGTGCTGTGACAATCATCAGGATGTTTCCCTGCTGGCCATTATGCTTTTATTTCTTAACTCTTACCAGCAAACTAGTAGCAAAAGACATTTTTCAGATGTTTCTTGATTCAGGGGAATCAAATAATTTGGAGTGACTGGATCAGTTTAGCAGAAAAAGAAGTGGAATGGAATTGACCTAAGAGAAAAGGCTGAAAAAACAGCTGACACTGACAGATGGTTCCCACTGTTTTATGTTAAAATTACTGCAGATTTTATCCTGCAGAAATGCTAGATTGTAGATTTGAAAATGAAATACTCTGAATAAAATGTAACTGAATATGGACTAGCATAATCTAATATAAAACTAAACAACCAACCAGAAGCCAATATCCAAACAGCCAAATTAAATAAGCCCAACCAAACATTAAAAAAAAGTATATTCCCCTATTGCATCACCCAATCTGAAAATAGCCTGTGTATAAAATGTACAGACATCCATGCTCACAAAAACTGATCTTGTTGGATCAACACTGGCAGCTGGAGCTGAGGACTGGAGCTTAATAATGTTAACACTGATGGGAGTACAATTATGAATTGTTTCTCTGAATAAATGGCATTCTTATAAATAAGATGGGACCAGACTACCTGAGGAACTGGCTGACCCCAATGGCTTTGGCCTTCCCCATCTGTGCTGGCAGTAAGGGCATGCTATGGATGCCATCAGCCAGGGAATTTTCTGGTTTGGCACCCACCTTATGGAATAACATATCACCCAACATGAGATCAGACCCCACCCTTCTGGCTTTTTGCAAAGAACTGAAAACCTGGCTTTGCAAGTGTGTCATACTGAAGATGGATCAAAGATTCCATTTCCATTTTAGCCTCCCACCATCTTGTTTATTCTTATTCTATTTCTTTTAAATCTTACTATTTATTATTATTGTTTGATATGGATTTTGTTCCTATTTTAATGTAAGCTGCCCTGAGTTGCCTGTAGCAAGATAGGCAGTGTATAAATCTAAATCTAATAAATAAATGTCTACTAAAACATGTTTTATTGCAAGATACAAATAGTAACACTTTAGAGGAAAGATTCAAGTTCGTCTAATTTGCAAATAATTTAGAAATTCAGATAATTTAACACATAGGTTAAAAATATATGTGGCTATTTTGAACTGAAAACCTATTTATTTATTATGGTAACCCATTCCAATCCACAGACTCTGGGCTGTGTACAACAGAATAAAAATACAGAATAAAATCAAAGATATATTCAACCAACACAAATCCTTCACATGGCCATCAGAAACATTCAATTCAATTCCCTTCTACATTATTCCCCAGCCATATTTCACCCAGAAATCCAAGAGATATAGGCAGTTTGTGGTATGGGAATACAAAATTATTATTTTAAGATAAAAGCAAACAAACAGCATCTTAAAGTTATAGCGACTAAGAGGGAAGAGGAAAAATGATGGTGTTTTAGTAATTCTTTTATAAATGAGCCACACAACTATCAGGAAGTACTTACCAAGTGCACTTGTTGCATCCTCAAAAAGATTTGATCGAGAAGTGTCTCCTATTGTACTATGATGGAACAAAACAAACATGTTTAATAGCTGTTCCTTGAGTTAAGATACTTTTTGTATTAAAAACTTCCTAATAATCTAAAATGAATTCAAGAAATGTATAATAAAAAACAAGCTTCAAAGGCTTGTTTTTTCAAGTTTTACCATTAAAGTGCTGCAAGAGCTCAAGTTTCGAATTGAGTGACACAAAAGTAATACACAAAACAGTGTAAGTTACAGATTTAATAACTGAGTTTTAATCAAAAATCACATTGTATGAACTTAAGTATGATCTTTTTAAAAAAATAAACAGTTGTATTGTTATCTACTGAAAATGACTTAGCAGAAACTAATAATATTTTTTAAGTTAATACTAAACTATCTGTTTCAAGGCATCCTATCTGGCTACCATTTCAGGAAAAATGTTTTTAATAGCACATTAACTTGCAAATCAATGAAATACAAAAAAAAAGTCACCATAGCCCAGATAACAAAACCTACTCTCATTTTATTACTGGCAAAACTATACTAATGTTAATCAATAAGGACATCTTAACTAGGACATGATTATCTGTTTGCTAAATTGGATAGCTGGGACAAAAAGGAATTATGTCTGAATACCAGCCATTTTGCTATCCAGCAAGCTTCCTTCCTGAGTTCCTGGATCTAGTGTCAGACTGGAGTTGCAAAGACCTCACCTTTTATATTGGGTGAGTTCAACTTCCATATCTTAGGGATTGAGTCCAGTAAGCTTAAGGAGATCAAGTGGTGAGATGAAAGGAAATGAGACAAACAATTCTAACTTGTTTTAATGGCTACATATGTTTACAAGAATTTATCCTTCTGAGTGCCAAAGCTCCTGACATGTGTTATATCTAATGGTCCTCCCGGGTGTTGCCCCTCTGTCACTTAATCATGGATGAAGATTCAAGGCTGATCCCCTTCTTCACACATGGTTCAGTCCTGGTTTCTCCTACATCAAGGCCTCCATAGGCTTCTGCCAAGTGATCTTGGACCTATAACATGCATGGGTGGCCATACACACAAGTTTTATGTTTGTCTCCAAATGTGTGATTTGGATATGGAGGACGTAACATCTAGCCCTCTGCCAGGTTAGATCACTTCCTGTTCCAGATAAGACTGGCTACCATCCACAAACACTGCAGACTGAATGAGCCTATTAGACTAGCTCATTACAGTAGCTTATGGATCTAGTAAGATTTTGGCAAGCACTTAGGCAATTTCCCAGCAATCTGGTAAGGAATCAACTGCCTGACCAGCTGCTGTCAACACAAGGTGACAAAGGCTCTTAGCATGCTTGCTAGTATACCCAGAGCCAGAGAGGAGGGCAGTCAGCTGGATCCAGGAAGTAGTTAACACTTCAATATTGGATGGAGTGTTTCATACTTTATCCTTAAAGATCATTCCTGAATACCATTATTTTACTAAAGACTAGAAGCTTAGAATTATGTGCTACAGTTTTAAGATAATTTAATATGTTATTACTGAATTATTTTTTCCTAAAAAACTGCTGAGAATTGTATGACTGTGGCCATTTATAAATCTAATAAATAATTACAATGCTACTTCCACCTGAGCAAGTCAGAATTAGTCTCCCCATAATAAATTTCTATTTAAGTCCAAAGAACAAAAACCACAATACAGTGTGACTTCAGCAGATAAAATCTTTATGCATGAAAGCTTTATAAAGACACAGAACATAAGAATATATCTGTATGCAACATCACTTTTCAATACAAACTCAGATATTTAACTGTGTTAAAAAAAACAAAGAATATAACTTCCCTTTTGGTTAATTTTTTTACATATACTACATTTAATTTGAATGAGAAGCAAAATTTTAATTTCTGATGCTCTGCAATACCTGTCTGTAGATGTTGGACTAGTGGCTGCTGGTGTTTCTACTGGTTTATCTGCTGATTTTTCTTCTACAGTAGCACTTACAGGTGCAGATTCACATGCTACTACAGCTGGTGTTGAAGCAGTAGGTGCAGGTACTGAAACTTGTGCAGGAGCAGGAGTAGGTACTAGTTTGGGCACAACAGCCGGTGTTGTAGAAGTAACGGTAGTGGTGGTATCATTTGACTGCTGTGTTGTAGCTGGAGATGGAGATGGAGCAGCTGCTGCTTTGGGCTATAAAGATAAAAAAGGCAAATTCCTAAATCACATCTTTCTCTATAAAGTTATCTCTTTACTATAGTTTTAAATCGCTTCATTTTCATGTGAAAATGAAGTTTTTTACATGCATTTAATTTTCTCCAAAAGAAATAGGCCTGCACAAATAAATCAATGAATTTTTATATAAATATTATTATATTATTTTTTATTATACTAATCTGAATCTGCTCCTTGATGCTGTAAAGCACTCACAGAAGACTGTAGGCCCAGCATAGTTTTTCTGGGGTCTTCCTAAAATTCTTATACAATAAACACATGTCCTGAAGATCTCAAAGCAACTACACTGAACTTTTAATTAGCTGCTTCACCATTTGCAAAAGTAATTCCCTATTCAGCTCATTTTAATGATTTCCATAGACCCACTTGTAATAACATCTTAGTGATTAATACAGCATTTCACAATACTAGTGGGGAAAGAGCATTTAGAACTATTTGTAACATTGCAGTACTGTAACTTACAGTACGATTTGAACTTCATTTATTAATAGTTAAACAAATCATACACATACATATATATGTATTGTGTCATGCCTTTAATGAAGACATTGCATGCTTTTGTTTTTTGTTTCAAATCCCCAGCTTCTTAAAGGGGGTAAGTTGAACCAGATATTACAATTTATAAAGACAATCAGTTAAAAGGACTTTCATCTATTACTGGACACATACTTTGGCTGTCACTACTGAAATCTACACTTCACAACATAGGTTTATGGAAGTGAAGCACAATCCAATAAAAAAAAAGTATCAGATCTTACAAAAAGGCTTGTTAATATTGGGGAGGTTGGAAGGACTACGAAGAATTTGTCTTCTTTCTCTCTGTGGTCAGGCGGACGGTGTATAAATGGAGAAAATGAAATATCAATTTTATTTCTCCAAGGAGCAATTATTGGTGTATAGTACCTCTGAATAGTACAAAGAACCCCAAGATTGACAGGATTTAAAAAAAGGCAAAGGTTTCCCTTTTCTTTCATGTCCAACTCTAGGAAGCGGTGCTCATCTCTGTTTCATAGCCAAAGAGCCAGCATTGTTGAGGCACACAGAACACCAATTAGGTGGTACCTATTTATCTACTTGTATTACATGCTTTCAAACAGCTAGGTTGACAGGACCTGGGGTGAATAACAGGAGGTCACCCCATTACCTGGCACCTGGGTCTCGAACTCAGGTTGCTAGCATCTTAACTGCTAGGCCACTGTGCCCCATCTGACAGGATACTCATTATCTAATGTCAATGTTAATGAATTTATCATAAGGAATGCACAGAACAAGAGTAGCATACAGGTCAGATTACCAAGAAGAAAACTACTATTCTTCAGAGAGCACAAAACCAAGATTGCCAACCACCTGGATGATCCAGCAATATCTTGTCAACAAATCAGATGAAAGTGGAATTTTCTGGCACTAATGGGAAATGTTATGCAATGAAAAAACAGAACACTGCAATAAAATACAATCATCCCAAAAACAAACAACAAGAAAAGAAATTATTTCATCTATTTATTTGTATACCGCCTTTCTTATTTTTATAAACAACTCAAGGCAGTAAGCATATTTAACTTTCCACAACAGCGACCCTATGAGATAAGTTGGGTTAGAACTTATAGCCTTCCAGATGCTAGTCTATTATTTTAACCACTAAACCAAACTGACTCTTATCATGGTTTATTATCATGGTTTGGAGCTACTTTGCAACTTCAGAATTCGACAGTTTTCAATAATCAGGGAATAATGGATTCTAAATTGTAACAGAATATTCTACATGAGGAGTATTAGGTATCTGTCCATTAGCCTAAGATTAAACAAATATGGATCATATAGCACCAATAAATTTACAACACAGCTAAAGCTAAAGACATTTCATGTTTTGGAATAATCAATTCAAAACCCCGACACTAACCCAATTGAAATGTTCTCAGATGACCTGAAGTTCACACAGGACAGTTCAAAAGTATCAATAAGTGAAAGGAGTTTCGCATATGGGCCAAAATCCCTCCAAACCAGTATTGCCTATTAATGAACAGGTATAAGAAACATGTGATTGAATCATTACTGCTTAAGAAGGTAATACTGGTTACCAAACCAAAAGCTTCATATACTTTTTTTCCAACAAAGGCAGTTTATTTAGTTATAAGTGATTTGGTATCACTTCAATAAGAATAAAACTAAAATTTACAAAAGCAGTAAACCAAATATAATCATACAAAACAATAAATTTAAAATCATTACACAGTTTTTAATATTTCTACCTCTTGGTCTGGGGTGCGGATACAACTGTGCATTACCTGCATATTGATGATACTTTGGAACAGTAGCCCAAACTGTTGAATAAACTCCTAGCAGTCTCAAGTGTTAAACAGGATTCTGTTGATACATCTAGATCTAGGTACAGTGCTAGAATGCCCCAAGGTTCAATCTCTCAAAGTCCCTTCAAACCCAATCTAGAAAAATATTTTCAAAGTCCCTTCAAACCCAATCTAGAAAAATATCTAGGTAATGGTAACAAATGCCTAGAGATTTTGCATGACAAATTTGTTCCTTATTTTTGTTCTGGCACAGGTCATCCATAACAGTTTCTTTGCTGTACCTGGGCTTGAGTTCAGAGACATGATTTCTGGTCTAACTGGGATAGTTTTCTGGTAGAGCTGGCTCCAAGATGCCTTAAAGAGTAGGTATACCAGAGTCTTCCTGGCTTCTAATTCTGAATGATTTTACATCCCAAATTTTGCTAATATATTACGGTAATCATTTAATGTTTTTTTTACTCATCTTTGTCAATTTAAACGGTGCTGCTGTATGCATTTCCCATAATGTAACCTCAAGCTTAGGCATGTATCTGTGTCCAATTAAATTCACTTGCATTCAGCCAATGTACCTCCAACTATCTCTTCTGATCTTTCAGCTCCTGAAAAAATAGCTCAGTAAATCAAGGAGCTCCCTAGAATTGGCATGCAAGGTGAGGCCACTCAGGGCAATCCTGTCAAGAGCTCTCATTGCCTTCTTATTCCAGAAGTTGAATACTTGTAGGTTCCTAACAGTACCACTCTCCAGACTGCTGGGAAATTCCCCAGACAATTTTTGAAACCCAACTGGGTCCATCAGAAGTCCAGAGTGGATTATTCAAATGGACCAACCATCCTGTGAAGAGTCACAGTATACCCCATTGTCACTAGAAAGTGACTTGTCCATGCCAAAGGTAGATATTAACTCCATGTATTCAATAAAGATATGAGGCAAAAGAGCTTTTTGTATTGCTTGTTTAACTAGAATGTCTTATTAACAGAGTTTACATGAAGCTCTAATGATATAAAGGTAAAGGAGACCCTGCCAATCGTGACCGACTCTAGGGTGCGGTGCTCATCCCCGTTTCCAAGCCGAAGAGCCAGTGTTCATCCTGGGACGGCTCCGTGGTCATGTGGCCGGCATGACTGGACGCCTTAAGGTGCACGGACACTGTTACCTTCCCGCCGGGAGGGGCGGTACCTATCTATCTACTCGCGCTCACATGCTTTCGAACCGCTAGGTGGGCGGGAGCTGGGGTGAAACAGCAGGCGCTCGCCCTGCTGCGCGGCAAGTAGGTCACAATACAGAAGGACTGCAGAAAGTTCACAAACTTTCAGCACTATAAGACAATTTAGTAACACCACTAAACAGACTGTATCAGAATTGTTTACTCATCAAGAGTATGTCTAGAAAAACGATAAAGTTAATGACAAAACAATAAGAGGAGGTTTATGGTAAAATTATACAAAACTGAGAAATTAAAAACAAGTCTTAATTAAAACAATTTAATAAAACTTAGATTTTTTCATTTTTGTAAAGAGAATGCATATATTCTATAAAAATAGATCCTCACAAACTTATGTATTAAAGTAAAAGTTAAATGTGCTTTTAATTTTGGTTATTTTATTCTGATAAGTTCTAAAAACAAAAAGTGTGAAAAATAACTTACTTTTGTTACCATAACCACCACAAAGTTCTTTTCATCAATTTTGTATTCATTAAGAGCAGTATCATCATTAAGTATTTTACCTGGAAAATTAAGCAGAGATTTCATAGAATGTTAGTTTTCTTTAACATTAAATAACTTCATATAAATATAATGATTTACTTATTCTCTCACACTTTGTTGCAATTCCATAGTTTTCTGCAAGTCTTAGCGGACTACATATTCCAGAAAAAAATTACTGGACATTGGAAGGCATACTTTACTGTTGAATATCTAACTTTATTCATTATTATATCATTTTATTTACTATTGTCTTACAAGTATGCTGAGAGCTGCTATACTAGAGTCAAATTTCTTGCATGTCTAATCATGCTTGGCCAATAAAGCATCTGAATCTGAATTCAATGTAGAAATCCACAGGTGGAATCAAATAGCACTAATTGTTTCAATCTGATTATTATTGCTACATTTGTATCCTTTTTATTTTGCACAACTCAAGGCAGCATCCATTAGTACTCCCTTCTATCTTCCCCACAACTACCTCTCGTAACGTGCATTGAGTTGAGAGAAAGTACAAATTTCCATTGTTGCTATTATCACATATTAATTAGAAATACTTTCCCAGGTGACATTATTTATACAATACTACAGAAATTATTGTTATTGGCAGATTCGACCCATATCATACTATGTTCCTTTGTACATATTTATCAGCTGAGATACTTTTGGACACGGGTTTAGTGCTCTTTAAGACACATATTCAATCACTGCTGAGCATGACTGGCACAGAGCACCTCCATGTATGTGATTCTAACTCCAGCAACTTGTCCAATTCCATCTTTCCACACATTAAGGCCACATGAACTTCCTCACAGGTTTTACCAAAAATAAGCAAACTGGCCCAAACAGAATTCAAAGAACGAAATCTCAACTTTAAGAGATAAAACAATTGCAACTCCTGAAAAAGAAAAAAAAAAGCCAACACTATTTAAAACAGGGAAGCTCATTTTCAGATTATTTTCCAAATGAAACATTCAAAATATACATGCCTCATTCCATTTTGTTTCTCAAAAAGGAATGGCACTTCAGGCTCAAAACAGGAGAACTGAGAGAGGATTAGTGATTTTTTTTTGGAAGCATACAGGGGTTTATTTTAGAAGGTATGGGACTTAATATAGGACATGTGTTTTACTAAGGATTGCTAATTATTTGTGAAAAGAAGATTTTCATTGTGCTGTATTGGAGAATATATATCAGCTCCTCATGTCTGCTTATGTTCAGATAGGGATTTGTGTGGTAAAAGTATTTTTGCCAGAAAGATTGAAAAACAGATATAACGATTATGAATAAAATAAACTCTAACTTATTAATTGATCCATTCTACCTAATCAGAAGGATTAGGATTAAATTTATGCCATACATAGGGTCCTATTAATTATATATTGCTTTTCTAACCCATTCCCACCATCCTCACAAATTCCATAATTACATTACCTGCATATATTAATTTTTGGCCAGCTACCGGAAAAGCATCTTTTCCCTTTTCCGATTCAATCTTCTCTTTCAATGCTTTCACCTACAATAAATGTTTCTAGTTAAAAGAAGTTCAGTAGTTTTCATATATATCATTAGGGTGATACTCTGTAAGTTCGGAAAATGCTTGATATTTTCTGTATTGATAAGCCAGTTGAAATCTTTCTGTGAAAATACTATATTACACAAGATAAAATTAAGCATTAGGAACAAAGTTTTCCAATCTCAAATCCAGATACAGGACGCCAAAAAAACCTCTTGTTGTCCGTGAGAATATTTCAACAGACACATCATTCTTTAAAGACTGATAGGCACTTTTGAAATGTCCAGGGTTCCTTAAAAAATGGCAGCCTATTCACAAAATGGCTACCGATCAGTTACAAATCGCTAAATGCTTTATTAGTTATAAAACAAACCAAGAGACTGCTTCCAACCACTAGCTTCCAAGATACTGTTTATTTCTCTAGTATACCATAATCTTGTTTTCTGGAGAGCTGTTTTGAAAATTCCAGAAGAGTTTCAAGTTCAAAAGGGGGTAATTTCAAGCCCACAGTATTTCCAAGATGACTGGAATAGCATCCCAACACTTTCAGTACGTAAGCAAGTATGTAGTGTTTTAGAACTAATATATTTAATACTGTGAAAATTATTTGTCTTTTCAACCAAAAGTAAATTTGTACTTTTTGAACCAGCAAGGACACCCCAGGCAGAACTTCAATTACATGATCCTAGAAAAAAATGTACAGATGGTCCTCAACTTAATAACCATTTGAAAGTAAAATACCCCCAGAAGGAGTGTTTTATGGCCTGTACAGTATTTCTGGCTATCAAAAAAATGCTGCCACCCTATGGTTACATGAATACGTTTTGGGAGCCTGGCAACCAGCTCATCTTTATGACTAGTTACATACCCTGTGGTCATATGACAATTTTTTTTACTAATTATTTTACTAAATTTAACCCATTATTGTATTGTATTGATTTTTATTATTATTATTATTGTAAGCCACCCAGTGTGGTTGGTTTGAGATAGGCAGTGAATAAATTCAACAAATAAATATTTGCTACTTTTTTGCCAGTTTCCAGCAAAAACACCCATTTAAAAAATGGGTTCACACTTAACAACATGGTGATTCACTTAATGACAGAGACTATGGCTCAAGAGTTTTTAGAGTCACACTCTAAAAAGGCAATACTCAAAGGGGATAGAAAGAGAAGAAGGAAAAACTTCTTAAAACTTAAGTTTTGCAGGTGAAAGATATCCTGATATTCATATGTAATTTAGGCAAGAATAAACTCATATTTATTACAGAAATAGCTAGGATACACTTTTTCATACTGAAGTGCCAATATTATATCTTCTTTAGTTGAATTCAGAACTACTAAAAGTTCTAGAAAAAGTATGAAATGAGGAAAAATTACCAGCTTACAGTATTTGAAGTTCCAATCTGCCTAAAAACTACTATTCAGTTAAATACTGTTTCATCATTTTATAAACATTATACAGTGGTGCCTCACAAGACGAGTAACTCACAGGGCGAGAAACTCGCAGGACGAGCAAAAATTTTAATCAAAAA
>JANHZU010004506.1:116049-134273 GCA_032468055.1 Acrochordus granulatus
ATGGTAAAGTCCAATGCCAGGACACTGCGGGAGCCTCTCGACGAACTCCTGCTCTAGGCGCCTCGTTCCGAACAGCCGGAACCACCACGCCATTCGCCCGGGCGGTGGGGGAGCAGGAGAGGAGACCCGTCGCTTCCCCGAAGGACTCGAAAGCAGGGTCAAGGCCTGACGCCGAGAAGGAAGCCGCAGCCTCGGGTCGCCCGGGAGGCCTAGCTTGCGCCTTTCTCTCCAACCCCCCCCCAAGACTCTCCCCTCGCTCTCCGCGATTTCAAGGCCTCCCGCCGTCCCGGCCTGTCAGCTTTCTTCGCTCCCCAGACGGGCGCCAACTTTTCCCCGCAGAACTTCCCATGACGCTGCGAAAAATGGGCCTCGGAATCCCGTCCCTCCAATTTCGGGCCTCGAAACGCAAGCTCCAGCCCGACGTCTCGCCCCTTTTTCTCAGGCCGTACCGTCTCGCCAGAGTCGATGTCTATCTTGAAGGTTTGCTGCTGTAGGGTCTTCAGAGTGATCTGCATGGCGGCGGCTGGCCTCGAGGCCCCGGCGGAACCTACCCCGCGGCTGCCTCAAGTCTGGGCGGCGGCAGCGACAGAATCCCCCCACCCCCCCGGGTCTTCTCCCTGCTCCGGCCTAGCTCGGCTTAGACTATGGAGATAGAAAGGGGGAGGGTCCGGGGGAGGGGCTAAGAGAGAGCAAATACCGTATTCTCGCGTACGAAGGGGGCGTTGACCCCAATTCTCGCGCTCTGCTCGCGGCCCGAAGGCAACGGCGTCAACGGTGACGCAGTCGCCTCGTGACCGTCCGCCCCAACCCCGAGTGAAACGTCGGAAAGGCGAGGGAGTGCGGGAGCGCGAGAAAATGAGCAGCCTTTTCCCCTCCCCCACCCGCTGGGAACGTGCGGGGGGGGAGAACTGCGCACGCGCAAAAAAGAGTTTCGGCAGGGGCGGGGCAGTGAGGGGGCCGGGCGGAGGGGATGCGGCCGCCGAGGCAGTTTGGCGAGAGAGAGAGAAAGAGAAGCGGGGAGGCGCCGGCGGGGAGGAGAGGCGAATGAAGCGGCAGCTGTCGGAAAGAGAGCCGGAACCCGCCACGGGCTGGAGAATATTTCGTTTCGTTGTGGATGGAGTACTGTGCTCCCCGCACTTTGACCGTCGCCTTTTTTTTTCCCGAATTGCGTTTCCTGGAGGTGGAGAAAATCTCCATCTTATAGTGCACGCATCTGCGTGGCTCTCCGCTTCGTTGCGAGGAGCAGCCGCTCTGTGAGGCAGATGCTCGGGTTGCAGGCCTTGCTGCTCCGGGAGGCTCCGTACCCTGCGTGCAAACGATCGCTCCGCAAATCGAGTCCTCGCTGTTGACGTCGAGTCGTTCACTGGGAGCGTCGCGGTGGACGGTTCTGTTTACAGGCCAGCCCCCTTGGGCAGCCTCCGAAGTGCGTACAGGCCTCTGCGGTTGCCGTAAGCTCGCCTGGTTTAAGCAAAACTTGAATGTCTTTGGGATTGTCGTGGCTAAAGCCACTAAGCTTGGTGGCTTTGAGAGGGTTCTGGTGCCCGACCCAACGTTAGGCTAAATCAGCTTACTCATGAGTTAAGTAAGGGGCTGTTTTTCAGACCCTGGATTTTTTAAACCCTTTTGGCTTTTCAGAGGAATCGTGAGCTGGCTTTGCGATGCCTCCGATACGTATTACTTCTCAGCTGCAGGACAGCACCATCCTTGCTCACTCTTTCAAAGCTAAAAAAGCTTGCCCTTGTGTGAATCTGGATAGGGGGCCACCGAGCAATCATCATACCTGTTGGCCGTTGGGAAGAGAAGAAAATCCCAGAAGGCAAACAGCAGACCACTTATATGCTGTTACCAAGAAATCTACTCAGACACATCTATGAAGTTGCAAGAAGTTGGACTTGAGACTTTGCCTTATAACTCTGTTAACATCCCCTAATGTGTTCTCTGTGAGGAAGGTGAAAAAATTACTTTTCAAGGGGCTATCTTGAAATAAATATATATAGAGAGAGAGAAAGAGAGAAATAAAAGTTCTAAAATAAAGATTATGGGATAAAGGTAGAACTTGAGTATGGGGAAAAGTGGAGTCACCTCTGTTGTGATAGGGAATTTATAGCGCTGCAGTGCTTTTCTTGAAAGGATTGTGAGACAGATAGAGGTGTAACAGTAGACACCTTCAGGGAGATGAGAATTGTAAGGATTGGAAATCAAAGAATGCATCTTAAGAAACTGCCTGGAAAATCTGTTTGGTAGCCTTTGTGGAAAAGTAACATAAGGAACTTAGTATGTTCTATTTCAGTGGGGGGACTGATTTCCTTTAGGCTCAGTTGCCTTTTTGCAGCATAGAATAAAATTGTTCCTGTTATTTTGTACAATAGATATATTGTTGCTCACCTTTAGGTGCTGCCTGATCACATTTCAATAATTTCAGTCCTCCTTCACAATGTTTCTTTCTCTCTCCCATCCTTAATCATAAGTGGGTATTCCCAAGAATTCAGTGTTGGGATTTTTATTTATTTTATACACTTCCTTTGGATCACCTGAATTCTTCTCACAAGTCCCAAGTATACTCCTCTGTTTTGTCAGCATCCTCTTCCAAGTACTTTACCTTCAGTGGGCTTTTCAGATGAGTGTATTCACATTCTCTCAAACTGAATATGGATTGAGATTGTTGTGTTCCATTCTGATCCCATCCCTTTATCATTGCTGCCAGCTGTGGGCTTCCTTGGCTGTAGGAACCTGGGAATTTCCTTTAAAACCTTTAATTAATAAAACTGTTAAAATCTGAAGCTTTAATGTACATTCATAGATTACTTTGGTTCTTAGCCATAGAGGCAACAGAACAGCTGTTTGTGTCCTGATTATCTTACATTTGGTTTTTTGCAGCAAAACCTGCCAGTTGTGTCCAATTCTAGAGTGTGTGCTCATTTCCATTTTATAGCCAAAGAGCCAGTGTTGTCTGAAAATGCTTCTGTGGTCATGTGGCTTGTATGACTAACACCGAGGCACAGATTGCTGTTATCCTCCCACCAATTTAGGCAGCATCTAAACACTAGGCCACCATAACCCTTCAAGCCTAGACCTTTCTCAAATAATGATTGCCAGTTTCCATGCAGATTGAATGTTGGAGTACCTAGTTTAATTTGCTAGTGCTAATTCATCAATCTTAACCAGGGTACTTAGTGATTTGGAATATTGTGTTTTAGGAGCTTTGCGCTTGACCAGATCATCTAGGCAGAGCCAGTTGAGATCTTGCAGTGGTAAAATAACCACATCAAGTTTTAAAGCTTTTTTCCTTTAGATGTTTAGAACCAGCTTCCACTAAAATTAGGCCTTCTGAAAACTGAAAAGTATGTTAAAGCATTTTAATGAGGTTTTGTGAAGCTGGATTAAAGATTAATTTTATGCAGCAGTATATTGTTATAGTGCCTGCAATTTGGAATGCAGTTCCCTTTGAGATCCAGGTGGCTCCCACTCTGTTAGGCTTCCTGAGGGTCTTAAAGACCTGGCTGTTCTCTGAGGCTTTGGGTGTGGGTGGTTGGAGCCCTTGGAGTTTCTGTGCTGTTGGTCAGATTTGTCAACTTGTTCTTATTTTGTTATTTTTATGTATTGTCTTTTTGAATTGTTTTGTATTTTATTCTCTTTGCCATATTGTGAGCCACCTAGAATCATTCCAGAGTTGGGCAATACCTAATGATTAAATTAAAATACATTTCAGATTATAATTATTATTTTAATGTTATGGCCTTTTCAGGTTATTGAGACTGTATATTTTAGTTGGTTTTAAATTGGATTGGAATTAGTAATTGTAATACATCTTGATACACCTAGCTATAAATATGAAAAATCAAAACTACTTTTTCAATTATATAGTTTGAAAAATTATATTTCCATATTAGTGGAGATTCCAAAATGGGGGGCTATTGTGACTTAAAAATAGTCTTGCTGAGCCCATACTTTATTAGTATACCTGCTTTCACATTATAAATTCATTGTCAGAAATTTGTGATGAGCCAAATTGATATAGTGGTAATACAGAAACCAGGTTTTATCTCTCCCATAAACACAGAAGCTGTCTGGGTGACTGGGCAATCACTCTCAGCCCAACCCACTTCACTGAGTTGTTATTGTTGTGGGAGAAATAGGCAGGTCCACCATGAATTGTACAAAATAAATGATGATGATGATGATGATATCCCAGGTCCTTAGGACAGATTCTAAAATAGGGAGACAAAAATATCAAATCCCATGTAAACATCTGGCTGGCTGTGTGAACTATCACAATATAACCCTCCTCCGACTTCTCATGATTTCTGTAAGGAGTTTCCTATTGCCTTCCTCAAAGATGGCACTCAGGATTCAACTAATTCCATATTAAAGACCTGAATTAAGCAAATATTATATCTGCAAGTTTAATGCACAGTTAAATAAAAGATACTGAAGATCATGACTTGAATTTCTTTGATCCAGAGAAGAAAATATGGCATCCAGGTCAAACTCATATATTCTCCTTTTAGGAGGAAGGCCAAAAACCACATATTTAAAATTAGTGACAGCAATGATACCCAGGGTACTGCCAATATGCTTGCTCCCTAGAAAACTAAAGCTATCATTAATAGCTACATCATCTGGCAACAGGTCACAGTAAGTAATTACATTTTAATATGCTAAATTATGGTGGTTGGTTTTGCACATTACAATAAGCCCAAACCCAACCACTTATTGTATATGGATTTATTTATTTATTTATATTAAATTTATATGCCGCTGAAATCTGCAATAAGTGATCTATTCTTTGTATTTCATGTCTTCAGGATATGAAACAACAAAGCCAGTCATGTTTTGTATTAGCTTATGTACTTCTATAAGAAGTATGAAGTTTGATTGGTATAGACTTATCTTACAAGGGCAGAATTCTGGAGATTGATGAAGTTTTTGTAATAGCTGTTGAATGTTATAGAGCAAATAACATGCAGATAAGCCCAGAGGTGGACTTGGTTAGTATGCCAGCAAAAGCATGCATTATAAAAATAAATGACACATAGTATTGGATATAGTGCTAACAATATGCTTGACTCAAAATAGTTATTTTAAATTTGCTTGTAGAATAACTTTGCCTGTCAGTAACTATTGTTTCTGAGCTTATTCATAGGTCACAGTTTACTAATGAATGTGGTTAAAGTTGGAAGAGATGTATGACTATAGTTAGGAGCCTAAAGATGGCTTGATTTCACTTGCCCTGGGCACCCATATTTCTATGTTACAACTATAATGTCCATAGAATGAAGAACAGTAGAAAATGCTTAAAACTGCAACCACAGCTTCAATAAATGGTACACCATCTGCTGTAGAACGTCTTTTCTAAACTTAAATTTAGAAATTCATTTAGCATAGAAAGTAATTTTTCAGCTGGACTGCAATTCCTATGAATGGATTAGAGATCAGGTTAAAACGTATAGCCTCTTGGTTGCTTTTTCTATTAAATAATAATAATAGTCTCTTTTAGATTACATGCTTATCAAATATATCAGAGCACATTGCATCAACTACATTTAGAGGTATTTGGGTAGCCATAACTTAGTCTATGCAACTACAGATCATCTGGTAAACTATTGGAGATTATGTAATCCTTGGGAACCCATGAGCCTTTCTGAACACAAGAACAAAGCACAAGAGAGACATAAGGAGAAGGCTTTTCACAGGCTGTCCCTGTGTCTATTTTTCACCTGGCATATTGTTAATAATTTTTTTCTGTATTTTTAAGAGACAAAGGGAACTTCTTTTCTTTCTTTTGTGCCTCATTCTTTCCAGACATACTTTAGCAAGAAGTGAAGCTAGCATTTATTGTTAGCGGGGCTAGGCCTGTACTCTGTATCCAAGACAACTGTATTATTTTATTTTAATGGAACATTCTGCAACATAATTGCTCAGTATTCTTACAGCACTGTGCTTATATTTAGAAGCACATCCTCCAAGAAAGACTCTTGCTGATTCAAATTTCCAAAATAAATTCATTCCAGTATTTTGCTATTTTAGATTACATATTCAGGATGGTATGTCTGAACATTCTGCTGCATTAAATTTTCCAATCTGAAAACATTAAGTTTGTTTGAATTGATCATATGCTATGTGGTTGTAAGATAAATCTTTTCCATTACAAAAGTGGGGAATCTATGGTGCCCAGATGTTGTTGAACTACAATGCCCAGCAGTCTTAGCAGGACCATTAGCAACAAATGATTTCACATCTTGCAGATAAATTTCACTGTGCTTGTAGCTTGCTCTGTCTAGAATTTCATTTTCCCTTTTTCATGTTGTTTCATTAATTTATGGAATTTGCTATTGGAAGATGTTGAAACAACCAACATGGAAAAAGATAAAGGAGTACTGGGCATATTCATGGGCACAGGGCTATTTATATTGACTCTTATTTCCACTGTCAAAATGAGTTCCTAGATCACCTGAAAGGAAGGAGGCTGTTTCCCTAATTCAATAGTGGTTGGTTTCTAGCAGCAACAAATTAAAAACGCTGAAACCAAAAAAACTACATGGAATATTATTTACAACAGGATTTTGCAATTAATGTAAACTTATATTGTATTTTATAAAGGACAGTCTTCTTTCTGAAGGGCCATTGGAGGGCAGTTGCTACCAATGTATTCTAGCTCCTAATGCAAAACCAGATCCAGTTTAGTTTTGATCAAAACAAGTTCCTCAACCCTGATTGACATATCAATATGGTATCACTACCCAATCAAATTTGTACACAAATTTTGTATAGGGGGATCAGTGGCAACAATTGCTGGCTTCAAAGTGGCAGGCATGACATGCAATCAAAGCCCTGCTCTTTTTAAAAGTATACAATGCATATTTTAAAAAGCAGAGTTTGATTACCTGCTTACATCACTACAATATTTTGAAGCTAATGACTGTCATTGTAGAGGGACCTGTGTTGTTTTTTTTTTTGTGAAGTCTGTAATTGAGTTCTGCTTGTCCCTGCCATTATTCTTGTAAAGACTCGTGTATAATTTATATCTCAGTTATAAGAGAGCCAGTTTGGTTTAGTGGTTAAGGCAATGGTCTAGAAACCAGGAGGTCATGAGTTCTAGTTTTGCCTTAGCCATGAAAGCCAGCCGGATTACCTTGGGCCACTCACTCTCTCTCAGCCCAACCCACCTCACAGAGTTGCTATTGTGGAGAAAATAGAAGGAGGAAGGTATGTTAAAATATGTTTGCTGCCTTGGGTTGTTTAAAAACAAAGGTGGGATATAAATAAATTTACTATTTAAGCATTTATCCCTCTTCCTTTGTAACTCACTCACCCTATTTTAGAGAGATTATTCATGGAGGGAGGTTACTCCTCTTCAAATGTCTACATCGTCATTTAAGAACACTGCTGGACAAAAAGGCCCAGTGAATGAATAAGCACTATGTACATTCAACAGTTCTAAAAATGTGGAGTCACCCTCCCCAACATACACTCTTGATGTAGGAAAAAAATAGATATATCAAAAACTGTGAATATAGTTCCATAATTCTACATTATGTGTATGAATTTTCCATAGAGTTCTCATTCCCAAAATCATCTATACTGGAAATTCGGAATCAGGCACCTTATATAGCATACTTGTTTAACTCAGAGCTAAAAGATATGTAATTCTCTTCCTGTCAGAAACTGTGGCCCTTTCTCCTTGCTATTTTATAGTCCAAAGAAAGCAAAAAAAAAAAAATAGCAAGTAAATTTCTTGTGGGCTGTAATAAGTAGCTAATGAACTTCAGATTGGTGTAAATCTATCAGTTGTACAAAAATCTAGGTGATCACTATGAGGAAAGAAGAAAAAAGTTTCCTTTATCACTTTGCTCCCCTTTAGTGGTTGTCCAGATTTTTTAAGGCCAGATCTGATAGCCATAGCTTGGAGAGTTGCAACTTCAGCAGGCCTGCTCCAGCATTTGCTGTACCTAAGAATAGGTTCATAGTGTTTTGATTTATCAACTAATTCTGCACACATACATCCTAATTACTGATTGCATAGTTGTATAACAAACAGAGTTCTCTAGAAGTCTTAATTATTAAAGGCAAAAGTGAAAGAAACAAAAGATTGGGTGATTTTCAACTTGAGGTCTATATTTAATTACAGGGTTAAGATGGAATGGGAAACAGGCTATAGACATTTATATGAGAGTCTGGGGGACTGATACCGTTTTAAGTTGTTCCTAGGATTCTTCTAAGAATGCTGGGATACAGAAAAAAGAAAGCAATAGTTAATGCAGCAGTAACTCAGAATTCTGCCTTGCGTAGGTTTCCTAATTTAGGTGATAAAACAGACTGGTTTGAGAAAGTAAACTATTTGTTTATTGACAGAGATGGAAATAATTTTACATTTATGTAGATAATTTTTAAAAGTGATCAGAAGCCAAAACAGTTTTACCTATTAGTTGGAGGGCTGTACTTTCTGAGAATACTGCCCCAGCTTCCACTTGTTAAAAGGTTACAGTTTTGTAGCTGCATTCCAAATTTTCCAATGAAGCCTAATATTTAAGGCTGTAGGTGGCAGTAGCTGCCTCGGAAAATATCAGATTCCAGTTCTGTCCCTCTGAACCTTTTTCTTCTGAATGGTTTTGCATCAGCTGCATCAGGGTCCTTGGCTAAAGAGTTCTAACTTGATTCAGGATACAGAATTGCTTGACACATTTCACCAGTAATGTCAGAATATATCAATAAAAAGCAGAGCTTCAGGAGGAATTTTCTGAAAATATAATGAGAGGATCCCCAAACCTGAGACAAAGTTAAGGGTAATCTGAATAATCTGTCACAATAACTATACAGATATAAGAAAAAAAAAATCAATAACTGTGGTCTGACTGTTGTTGATATATCTGAACGGACAGGTGTATCAACATATATAGTAGTAAATACTGTCCCTGGTTTTAGGAATAAAATACAGCCCCATCTCTCCCAAGAACTTGTTCCATAAAATAGGTCTGTGCCTGCATAGTAGAAATTGTAATAAAGGATTGATACTTTTAAAGAAAAGCAGCAGCATGGTATTGTTTTAACGTGTGTGTGTATTTGCATGTAATCACATTATCAAGAAGTCAGATAAATAATTTGGAATAAAAGAACATACTCTACCATAAAATTAAATTGGTTTTGAATTTGCCTGTTGCCCCAAACAAACATCAATTTTGAACCATTGTCATTATGTTATGAAAACTAGAGGTTTGGATGCAGTATGAAATTAAATACCTACTTTTGATTAGAAATACTGGGGTTATCACTTCACTTTTTATTACCACTCTGGTTTCAAATGTGGTAAACCTGTTAAATTTGAGATCTCTGATATCTGGCCTACAGAAAGAAGATGAAGGATTTTGCCCCAAAAGAACTAGTTTGGGGAAAGTGTAATAGTTTTTTTTTTCTTGGTATCTTTAATTTTTTTTTCACAGCTTTCAGCTCCTAAAGATCCTCAAATTGAAAATGGGGCAAAATTAGAACGTGTCCTTATCAATGCCTTGTAGCTTTCTAAAGACTTCTTGCAAATCTCAAATTAGATGGCAGTCTAAGTACATACAGTCTTATGCTCTCAATTAAAGGGAATGTTCAGAGACTTAATACAGTTATCTCAGGTATAAAGAGAATCTGAATATGCATTATCATTTTGTAATGTAAAACGTTTGAGATGGCTGTAAGGATTCCATATCATCTTCTGAAGGTAAATCTAAGACGGGAGTCTTAATACCTCTCTCCACTTAATGGTACATAGTCAGTTCCTACTGAATTCAGTGGAATTATTCGAAGGTTAGACTACTAAGGTTAGTACATTGGACTGTAACCTTTAATTGATAATGTTATGGACTGCTCAATTGTATATTAAAGGTTATACTCCTAAATAGATTTTAGATTGGTTTGAAAATGTGTACTGGCCCTACTGTTAATGCTGTACTTGAAATTTAAGAAAGCAGAAAAATAAGCAGTGAGATGCATCCCGCTTTTAATAGCAAGAATTACATGGAAAAGAATATTTTGTGCCTGACTTGATGCTGACAGATAGGACCAGCATAATGCAATTCCTTCATTTAAAAAGATAAAGGTTTAAGTTGTGCCCAACTTTTAGGGGGCAGTGCTCATCTCTGTTTCATAGCTGGAGAGCCAGCGTTGTCCGAAGACACTTCACTAGTCATGTGGCTGGCATGACTGTATCCCAAGGCAACCAGAACACTGTTCTCTTCCCGCTGAAGGTGGTACCAATTTACTTGTATTTTTACATGCTTTCAAACTGCTAGATTGGCAGGAGCTGGGGCAAGTAATGAGCTCACCCCACTACACGGTGCCTGGGCCTTATCTGCTAGGTCACTGCGCTCCTCTTGAATCCTTTTTTATGTAATAAAATTGATATCCCATTTCATTGCATGCCAGATTCAAGGCAATAGACAATAGTCCTGTATGTCATCCTCAGTCCAAGAAAAATGGTGGTGCTAGATAAGGAATTCCTTTTTGAATTTCAAACTTTGTCGTGTGACAAGAGGCTTCCTTAGATTACCATTCATGTCTAAACATAACATCTGCTCTGAAGAAAAACATACTTTTCAATACTATACCACTAAAATTTTGTTTTTCATTGCCATTAAGAGGATAAATATATCCAAATAAAGAGACTGAGAGATAAGAAAGCTGCTTTTAAAATTTATAAACATATGTAAAATGTTTCAATACAGGGAGATATAAAACCAAACTGATTTCTTGTAGGTGAACCACAGATAAGGTTTCTGTCTCTGTTCTTATTATCCAAGAGTCAGCCTATTCTGATTAATGCCAGAGCTTATTAGCAAAATTAATCAGTCATAATCAGAGCAGCTTCACTCTTTGCATTTTTATAAATTGCATAATCACGTTTTTCTCCACTACTTGAGGGATAATTACTGTAATGAACACTTGATTTTTTTCCCTTTCTAGTTGGAAATGTCAGAGATGTAGTCATTGCACAAAATAATATTAAAGTAGAGCAAAGGATGAAACAGAAGATCTTGATAAACATTTGCAGGGCTGACAATAATAGCACTGTTATTTTTGAACATACAGTTGGAGTAGGCCCAGAGCCAATAATTTGGATCACAGATTTTGTGTATTATTTGTGTATTTTACAAAATGCCCACAATAGCAAATTCACCACAATTTGATTCATGTAGTTTTGGTGTCCTACATTGCTCTTTGGAGGGACAACAACAACAGATAGTTAAAATCTGAGCACGTTCCTGTTTAACAGACTCTAATTTAAAGTGGATTTTCATTTTTTAGATCTACATGTTGTTTAACACCTCTTACACATTATGTTTTATTTTTAATATAATGTTTTACTTTGCTGTGGACTTTGATATTAAGTATGTATAGTCTGGATTATGCATACATGTTCTTGAGCATAATGGATTTTAGAGAGAAAAAAGTCTCATTTAAGTATTCTAAACTAATACCTTTTTTCCACTATGGTGGAACCAATCCTGGTTGTGTACTTTCTGTTAACAGCAAATACTGAAAATCAGATACATGTTTACATTGCTCCGTTCCAACTACTGTACAGTTTCTTAATCAACTTAATCATGTTGCATGGTTGATGTAATTGATTACTAAACCCAGGAATTTCTGGCTTTCTTGATTCTAGTTTTGTTTGATTTTATTTAATGAAACAACAAAGGAATGTAATACAGCAGGAGCAAATACATTGAAACAGTTGTGTACAATTTCATATACATACATATAAGGAGGAGAAGCCCTTCTGTATATAATTTTTGCCATCTACTTCCTTGCTTCTGCATTACTGATTTTCTTTAAAGAGCAAAGGTACAATATCTGTTCTGGATTAAGAGCCACACTTACTTTTTGAATGCAGTACTAAGGAGTTCACTCCAAAAGCAGAAGATGGGGCCTGAACAAAAGCTGCATTGGTTTTGATTTCATTATTTTAAGTATACTTAGTCATGATTATTTTAATACTGTTTAGAAATTTCTGGATTTCCTTCTATGAAAAACTAAAATTCAAATGTCATTTATGGAAGTCTTTAGGGTGCATACCTGAAGCTTTCATGAATGGCTTGTGGTCCTGGAAACTTTGTACTCTTAAATAAGATTCAAGATCATCAGTTGTTGGATCATCAGTTGTGTACAATCTTTAGATAGATCAATAAATCAGTTAATTTGAAACTTGATGACTAGATTGGTCTTTTGCACTGACATTAACAGAAATTTAAGTTGGGACAACAGTGATGATTTATGATGCATAGTTTCTAGGGATGATTCATGCAAGTATCTGATTTAAAGGTTCATTCAGAGTGATGGTCCATCTTGAAGTCTAAAGCTTGAAATAAAGCTTTGTACTAATACACAATGTCTGAGTTGCTCGCTGGTACAGGGATAATTAAATATTTAAGACTGGACACTAAATTTGTACTGTTCAAAGACTTAAAGCTGTCCTCTTTTTAGGCTGGATCCAGTGCTCTGGAAACACATATCTCAATTCATTCTGTTTGCATTGTTGTTAGAAATTTCTTCATGTATCATTAAATAAAAAAGCCTCTCTTCAAAGGTGTATGTGTCTTTTTTTTCTTTAACTGAGAAGATACTTAGAGGGTTCTCAACATATATTCAGGCCCATTTTTATCTCACTGTGCTCTCCCCTTCATACGCAGGGTACCCAATAGCCCAAAATCTTCTTGGAGGAATTATACATAAAAGAGCTCAAAACTACAAAAGCCAACTTTACTACTTGATCAAAGGTGGTGATCAGGCTGGTCCCATCTTTTCCATCCTCTAGCTCTAGAAATCCTGCTGTCATTCTTACCCAGATCACAACCATAATTCTGCAACTCAAATGCTCCCTTACAGGTGCCTTCTTTCGATTAGCCACTTAAACCACTTCTGGAGCAACCTCAAAGCCCCCAATTAGCATGTGTGAATTCAGTTTCACAGAGATTCACCCCAATGAATCCTCAATGATTTCTCATTGCCTCTTTTCTGTTGAATCTCCAATCTTTGTTATCCATTCAAAATACATTATTAGGGTGACTTGTGCTGTATGATTTAACAATAGACCTGTCCATAACCTGTACCAATATCCAGTTACCTCCATTGGATATAAAACACCAAAGTAATTAGTGAAAACGTCCTCCTAAAACTTTTTGATAAAATTTGTGTGTGTGTTTACAAGTCACTGCTGACTCCTGATGTTTGCCTGGGCAAGTCTCTGCAGTTTTCTTGGCAAGATTTCAGAAATGATTGGCTACTGCCTCCTTTCTGGGATTGAGAGAAAATGTCTGGCCTAAATTTACACAGCTGTCATGCTTAAGTCAGGACAAGAATTCACAGCCTCCCAGTTTCCAGCCTGGTGCTTAACCACTGTACCAAATTGTATTTCACAATTGCCATAGCATTGCCTAAATTTATAAATATAGGCTGAAATGACATGGAGGTTTTTGAATTGAGAGGGGTGGTTTGCACTTATTCATCTTGCACTGGCTAAGTCAGACTCTATCCTGAATTGGAGCTTGCATTTGCCGCAAGTATAATAGTGGCTTTGGGCTGGATCACAGAATTAATAGATATCCTTTATTATGATAAGAGGACATTGTGGCCAAGTGGTTAAAATGCTGGGCTTGTCAACCAGAAGGTCAGCAGATCTGCCCCAGCTGCTGGCAACCTAGCAATTCAAAAGCATGTCAAAATGCAAGTAGAGAAATAGGTACTGCCTTTGGTGGGAAGATAATAGTGTTCCATGCACCTCGGTTTATAGTCATGCTGGCCACATGACCACAGAAGCATTTTCGGACAACGCTGGCTCTTCGGCTATGAAACAAAGATGAGCACCACCTCCTAGAGTCGGACACGACTAGCAGGGGAAACCTTTACCTTATAAGTCGCGTTTTATGTTCCCGATGAAAACACAAAATATGAAGTCGGGTCAAGGTTAGGCATTTAGCTACAACATCTCAGAAATGTCAATTGCATGTTTGTTCAATCTTTTCAGGAAATCTAATATAACCAAGCTAGCTGGTAAGATTTTCCTACACTTTTAATGCACTTGTAAGAGCCAAGAGGGAATTCCAGTTCATGCTAATGAGGCTTCTAGGGTGGCAATTGTTCTGTATTAATTAGCATTGCAGCAAACAAGTGTAATTTTGTGTACATGCCAAAAGTACAATAAGGGGCTTGTTATCCAGATTTGTTAATGTGATTGAACAGTGTGAGATGAGAAGGCAAATCCTTCCAACATTCCAACATATATTAGGGCTTCATTTTCCTTCTGTATTATTTCTTTGAAGCCAGTAGCATTGCAACAGGAAAATGGGTCAGGAGAACACAGATTTAATATTCATACTGAAGGGCATATTTTCCAAATTTAATGCTTGCTGGTATTGGCCAGATCACCCTTCGTTTCTTCCATGAGGCTGATACATGGCCAATCAGTCACGCTTCATCCAACATCTCCAAGTTCAGATGCCAGCAAAGCTATTTCAGAAAACAGCAGCTATTTTAATCGGATGCATATGTTTCAGGCTCAGCAGATAGGAATATTTTAGTGCATGTGGAAAGCAATGTTCATATGGTTCATACAAATTCAGATTCAGATACTTTATTGGCCGAGCATGGTTAAACATGCAAGGAATTTGACTCCGGTACAGCAGCTCTCAGATACTTGCAAGATAGCAATACATAATATAAATAAATGAAATTATGTACTTCATAGTAAAGTGTGCAACCAGTGGAAAAAGAATATAGTAAAATGTAGTATGAGAACCACAATGGTTAGACAGTGCTTGTGGGTTAATTTAGAATTCTTTGCATTTTGTGTCCTGTCATATAACATGAGTCAAGTATCACTCAGCTGAGTGATGGCATGGGGAAAAACTGTCCCTGTGTCTGGTATTGGTATGCAACACTATATAGTGTTATCCAGGGGGTAGCGGTTCATACAAATTATGTCCAGGATGAGAGGGGTCTGCTGATACCTTCTCTGCCCTTCTCTTGACCCTTCTCAATATACAGGTTATCCATGGAGGGCAGGCTAGCTGCAATTATTCTTTCTGAAGTTCTGTTTGTTGGAGTCTTTACCTGTCCTGCATGGTTGCTGCACTCAACAGGACAGTTATAGATGTTCAAAGGACAAACTCAATGATTCCTGAGGCAGGTAGAACTTCTTGAGCTGATGCAGGAAGTACATCCTCTGATGCACCTTCTAAATAATGGTGCTAATGTTGGTCCATTTCAAGCCTTGAGAGATTATAGAGCCCAGAAATTTAAAGAACTGTCCTGCTGATACCATGTTGCTGACTATGGTAAGAGCAGGTGAAATAGAAGGATTCTTCCTAAAATCCACTATCATTTCCACAATTTTAAGCATATTCAGCTCTAAGTTTTTTCGACTGCACCACAGGGCCAGCTGTTCAACTTCCCATCTGTATGTGGACTCATCACCATCCCTAATGAATCTAAGACTGTTGGGTCATCTGCAAACTTTCAAATTTGATGGGATCTGTGATGATTTTCCAATGGGCCAGCACCAGCCTCTCAAATGTCTTTATAACTATGAATATTAAAGTGACAGCTCTGCAGTCATTCAGCCCACTGATGGAGGTTTTCTTTGGAACTGGGATGGTGGTAGAATATTTAAAGCAAGAAAGAATGCAGCACAGCTCCAGTGATCTATTCAAAATCTGTGTAAAGATAGGGGCCAATTGTGCAGACAGGTTTTTGGGCAGGAAGGGGTCATGCCGTCTGGACCAAGTACTTTTCTGATTTTTTTGTTTTTAAAGGAGACTTCGGACATCTTTTTCCAGAATCACCAGAGATGGGGTCCCAGGAGGAGGCAAGGGCCCAGGAGGAGGGATGATGTGGTTGTATAGAAAGTATCTCCTCTTAATGAATCCAAGATAGGGTTGTTAGCAGTAGATAATGGTAGCTGTTTCTCAAACCTGCATAAAACACATTCAGGTCGTCTGCTACTTGATGGCTTTCCTCAACAGAGGGTGATGGACTCCTGTAGCTAGTGATGTTCTGTAGGCTTTTCCACATAGAAGCAGGATCATTAGCTGAAAATGGATTTTTTAGCTTTTTAGAGTAGTTCTTTTTTGCTACCTTGATCACTCTCGTGAGTGTATTTCTGGCCTGGTTATACAGGATCCTATACCCTTTCTTGTAGGCTTCTTCTTTGTTGTGATGAAGCTGCTTGAGTTTCACTGTAAAACAGGGCTTACTGTTGTTGCATGTCTGCAAGGTTTTGATAGGCATGCACGTGTTTTTACAAAAGTTGATGTACGATGTCACAGTATCAGTAAGTTCATCCAAATCTGCTGAAGCAGCTTCAAAGACAGAATAGTCTGTGCAATCAAAGTAGGTCTGCAGTTTTAATTTTGCCTCCTCAGTCCATCTCTTCACTGTTTTGACTACAGGATTTGCAGTTTTAAGTTTCTGTCTCTAGGTGGGGATGAGGTGGATCATACAGTGATCAGAGATGCCAATAGAGGCACATGGAACAGAGTGATAAGCACCTTTTATTGTAGTATAGCAATGATCCAGTGTACTCTTGTCTCTAGTGGGGCAGCTGACATGCTGTCTATGTCTGGGCAGTTCATGGGTGAGATTTGCTCTGTTAAAATCTCCTAAGATAATACATAAAGAGTCTGGATATTTTGTTCTGTGTGAGTTATAAGGTCAGCTACGTTCTGCAGTGCCCCACCAATAGAAGCCTGTGGAAGATAATGGAAAATGGAAGATAATTTACTAACAGAATATGTCAAGCTCCGAGTTAAACTGTGGAGTCCTTGGTGCTCTCTGAGCTTGGTTGTTTTCCTGCAGATGTTTCATTACCAAACTAGTAACATCAGTGCCTAGTAGAAGATAATATAATTCTGCTGTTGATCATTCTCTAAGTAGAAATTTAAAAACTGTAGTAAATGCAGAAAAACTGTTCCTCCTGCAGTTGTAAGTACCTCAACTAACTGTGATTATGTTCATTGCAATAAACCAGAAATCCTTCTATGAAGTGAAAATCAGAAACAAGCCAAGGATTTTTCTGGCTCTTTAGGGGTAGAACAAATTAGAATGGCTTATATGGCAGGAGGAGGAACTAAATAGGAGAACTCAAGCAACATGCACAATTACCAAGAAATGTGCATGTATCTAATGCTACTCATTTTAGAATGCCAGATTATTCAGAATGAATAAATTCTAAAATCTTTCACTCCTTTGGAATCTTTATTCTAATGTTAGGCATCTCAAAGAGAAATGTATGATAGCTTATTTTGTAGATGAACAATATTTTATCATATGGGTAAATTGTTTTTAGCTGATGTTAAATACATGCATATTATACAGAGAAAGAGTTGTGTGTAGTGATGTGTATAGAGAATGTGTGGGAATGGTATGTATGTGTGAAAAGGAGACGGTATGATTTCTATGTGAAAGGATGTCAATTACATATTGCAGCACACAGAATGTGAAATTGCTGCGTAGACGGAGTTCGTAACATGCAAGAGATAGCTATAATTTATACAATTTTATTGCTGTATCATGTGATCGTTTTTCTATGATTCTTGGGTGAATTAAAGATAAAATAATAGCGCAGCCTGTATTAAAAACAGGAGGTGAATAGTTTCAGTCAATAATCTACTAATATGGTTCCTAAACTCAGCCTTTTTTCCCTACTTATTTAAGTAATTTAAGGAATCAATTTAAATTTTAAATTAAACTTAATTTATTTAAGAAAATAAATGACACACTTATTTGCATGAAAGAAATAAAGTATGCAAGCAACAATTTGAAGAAGACTTAGTGGTATTTTTTGGTTATCAAGAGGAAGACATATCAAGAGTAGTATGAAATGTTGGGGAATGGCTTGCTTAAATACATAATTAAAGTGTGTGTGTGAGCAGGGACTCTTGTATAAATGGCAGTATGCAAATTAAAATCATCTTGATCTAGATTTGATTTAATCCAGCCTACATATATGCATGCATAATGAAACACATACTGTATGTATTTTCAATTTTTTTTAAAAAAAAGCCGTAGTACATGTCTTTGAAAATACTGTATAAGGATATAATTCCCACAATTCGATTTCTTCATTTTCTGTTTCATAGGCAACTTACTGCATAACAAAGTTATAACAAAAGTTTCAACTCCTCCTTCCTAGAAGAGTATATACCAGCTCTCTTACCAGTTCAATTTCAGAATTGAGAAAGCCTTTT
>JANHZU010004506.1:140982-151719 GCA_032468055.1 Acrochordus granulatus
AATGTTTCTTACCCTTAGCCATTCTAAGATGTGTGGACTACACCTCCCAGAATACCCCAGCCAACCATATTGGCTGGAAAATTCTGGGAGTTGACGTCCACACATCTTACAGTGGCTAAAGTTGAGAAATACTGCTCTAGATACAGAACGATCCTCATTGTTGTTCTTCATTTGTACAGCTTGTACTTTGTTATAACAATGTTCTTGTTCTTTGAGAACTTTTGAAATTGATTGTTTGGGAACTGTAGAAGGAAAAAGAAATATACTATTTCTAACTGCCTAGCAAAAAGAAGCTCTAAGGTGTTACAGGGATCAAACTGTTCCCTTTGGAAAAATGAGCTGTTTCAACATTACTTCTCCTTCCTGTGGATAAGGAAATTTTTAGACCAAAACTTCTGGAAGACACAAAGGAAGGGAATATTGTAATAGAACATGCAATAAGAGTATGTCTAACAAAGTTGTTACAATAAAAAAGATATCCATAATACCGTACTGCCACAGAATTATTTTTCATAACTTTTTCTATATAGTAATACCACATTGTTGTTATATTGATTTCATATGTCCACTTTTCCTCACATAGTCGGGAAACATGGTGCTTGAAGCAGCTACCAACAAAACAAATCTTATCTGAAAATAATTAAATGCAGAGTTAACATAATAATTATGAATATAAAACATAATTCATTTAATAAGCTCAATTAAAAAGGCAAGTTCTTATGTCTCTTCTGAAAACTGTAGTAGATGCCTAATTTTCCCAGGGAACCAGAATAAATTAAGTACCTGTAAAGATATTTTCTTTTCTCTCTGGCTTTTGTGCCATATAATTAAAGATAAGCATTAATTTTCAAAATTTTGAACAATTGATGCTTCATATGATTTTTGGGTTCCATAGCCAGTTGCAATGCAACTGAATTGAATTTAGCTTGTCCAGAGATCATCTAATTCCCATTGGAACCTTGTTTGCAAATGAATGCATAGGAGAAAAGACATTGTAGGCCAATGTTTCTCAACCTTAGCCATTTTAAGTTGTGTGGATGTTTCAAGGTCCAAGACATTCAAATGTTCTGGCTGAGGAATTCTGGGAGTTGAAGTCCACACATCTTAAAATGGCTAAGATTGAGAGACACTCTTGTAGGCAATCACTTCACAGCTGTCCCAACGAAAGCTTAATGCTCTTTGTGAGCTGATTGTACTTGACAACCACAACATCCAGCAATGATTGGCAGATGCAGATGACCCACCACCGTTGATAGAATTTTTGTTTGGTTTATAAGTTTCTTCACTAGAACGTGAAAACTCTGAGTTATCAAGTGCTTTGAAATGCATGTACTGTCTTCCCTCACCTGGCCTATCCAGATGTGGCTAGGCTTTTGAGGAAGGAAGGGTAACATTCCCAACACATGTGAGGTCATGAGGTTGGGAAAATTTAAACTAGTCAGTACAATACAAGCAGTTATAAATCCGCAAAATTTGAGCTGATCCAGATTGTTTTTTTCCTCCCTTCCCAATCTGCCAGAGGTGTAATGAGCTGTCAAGAAACAAATCAGATATAGACATATATTCTGTATTAAGTTTAATCCATGAATTGCACTTTCTTGGATAAAATCAAAATAGTGATTACTAGCAAACATTTAGAATAATTGCAAATGTCTGGGTTAACCCTTTGTAAACCACTGATATCCAGGGGACAGAATGGGGAGAAGGAACTTAAAAAAAATATAAAAGCTTCCCTAATCTGTAACCTGGATGTGCTTCTTAAGAAAAAAAGAAGAAATTTTTGTAAAATTTCTATATCCTTTACAATGGCTCAATTCAAGGGACATTGCTTCGCCAATTTGAGGCAAAATTTCTACAATGTGATGATGAACACATCTGCCTCTCCTCTAAGTTATTCTCTGAAATCGTCTTTATTGACCCCATACAATACAAAAATCCACCTCAAACGCATCTACACTGACAAATAAGCCACAGCAAAAACATGATGAAAAACAGCTGTATCCTACAAAAATTTAAGTATGTTTCTCCATCCCGCTCAATGTGTTCCAAGCTGCCAGAGGTCATTCAAATAGATTTTTGTCAAATCGTAAAGGACTAAAAGAATTGGAATTTCCTGGGGAAGCCCCCATAGCTTTTCGCTTCATTGTTTTGTAGCTAGCAAAATAAACTATCTTGACTTTTAAGGCAAGGGAGCCAACCTCTGTTGTGAGCAGAATTGCCAAAATCAGCTGGCCTGAACAAACAGCAGCAGCGGTGGTTACTATATATTCAAAGATGATGCCAAGCTACCATTCACCAACAATGTCCCACCATTTCAGCCATGCTACTTCTGGTGATACTCGTTCTAGTCTACATTTATCGCTATCATTTATCTCTTTCCATCCGGGGTGGGTGGGCAGAAACTCTCACGACTGTCAGATCAGCAGCTATGAAATTATGACACCTTCTCTTACAGTACATTTTAAAGCAGTATTTTTCAAGGTAAGCAACTTTAACATCTGTGGACTTCAACTCCCAGAATTCCCCAGCCAGCATCTTAAAACTGCCAAATCTGAAAAACACGATCTTAAAGAAAGGGCATTTTTCAAGGCATCCCAAAATCAATTGGCTGACTTGCCATGTACGCCGAAGCCATTCATTTTTCATTGCAGAAGCAAAATAAACACAATATCAAAATAGAGGTTGTGTGTTAATAGTCTCTAGTTTGGTCCTCTGCGGATGTGTTCTTGAGCTCCCATAATCCCCAGCTAATATGGTAAAAATAGCTTTTTGGTTATATTGGTTGCAGGTAAAAAGTCTTAAAGTCCAACCATTTCTTGGTAGTCTTAACTTGGGGAAATTTGGTGTTGTAGAAAATGATGTCAGTGTTCCTGGAGAGTGGGAATTTAACCTGAGCAAGGATGAATGAAGAAGCCTATCTTAAGTTTAGCAGAAAGAGGATTTATCATAGGAAATGTATAGAGAATAGGAAGGAGAGAATATTATAATTAAGGAAACTCAGAGGAGAAAACCATACCTCACCAAAACTGGCAACACAGTACTGTGTATAAACAGGGAGAAAACTCCACACTCACTTGCACTGATGATGTTTTGTAGTTGGGCAATGAAACATCTGCAAGCAAAAACCAAGTTCAGAAAACACCAAGTACTCCACAGTTCAGCCCTAGTGCAGATATTCTTTTCTACTGGAACACAGACAGTAGGCTGAAACCTAGATCTTAGTTTGAAATTATAGAGTGTAAGAGATAATTTTGTGATTGTACCTTATATTTGCTGCAAAGGAAATCAGACGCTTCTTTCTACATTTTTCTTTTTGATCATTACTTTCTGCACTTTTGTTTCCTTTTCTCTCTGTATTGCTTCTGCTCTTTATTAATTTGTGTTGGCTTTTATGTCTTCTGTAAAACTTTAATATACATTTTATAAAGGAAAACCTAGGTCTTAACTAACAACATAGTTTAGGTGAGAGCCAAGAAAACAATTATACTTACAACAATGAAATCAGGAAGGAAACATTCTGCAATTAGCAATCCTATCACCAAACATCACGGAAGGAAATAAAGAAGGACAAACACAGAAGACATTTCCTACAACCTATTTATATCCCACCACCCTTTTGTAGTCTGTAGTTGTCTGAGATTCTGAGAATTAGCACAATGTAAGCCACACCTCTAAAACTGGCTTAATTTCTCTGCCAAAGTGAAACATCAGTCCCAATCAAAGATACATCCGCACAGTAAAAGTTGCCCTAGCTAATTCGAAAGTAATGACTTGGTTGGACTATACCCTTTTATTCTTCTGGACCTTTTTCCTACCCTAGTGAGCCTATAAAAAGGCAAAGGTTTCCCCTGCCAATCATGTCTGACTCTAGGGGGCAATGCTTGTCTCTGTTTCATAGCCGAAGAGCCAGCATAGCCGCTTCTGTGGTCATGTGCATGACTAGACGCCAAGGCGCATGGAATGCTGTTACCTTCCCACCAATTTAGGCGGAACCTATTTATCTGCTTGCTTTCGAACTGCTAGGTTGGCAGGTGCTGGGCAAATAACGAGCTCACCTCATCAGCAGTGGCACTTGGGGCTCGAACTCGAGCTGCTGACCTTCCAGCCGACAAGCCCAGCTCTTAACTGCTCGGCCACTGCATCCCCTTACAACTCATTTATCGCCTGTCATAATCAGTAAGAGTGCTTCTAGGTGAAGCCTCCTTGGAAGAACCCCCTACATAATTTACAAGAATCCAGGTGACATCATCTTCCTTTGATAACACCCTGCCCATTATTTTCTCTCCTTTCTTTTCCAGAGAAAATGAGTGTCCAGATGGATATTGGAAAGGTGATCAATATCATTTCTTCTTTCTCGGTCTTTATATCCTCTCTCGTAGTCTTCTCTTTCCGCTTCTTTTAGAACAGGTTTTAGATGGAGCTAACTGCTCATGACTTTTATTCCTAGATCTCTCTCTCACACACCCACACACACATTTTTTTCCTCTTCTCAGTTAATTTAATAAAATTTGCCTGGCCGCCATTTATTTTGTCACTGATGTGGTAATAGTCTGAGAAGATTCTGCCCAGCTTATCAAATCCTGCCATACCATCAACAGTCTCATTTACACATCTTTCCTAATATACTTTAGCATCTTGATCTCGTCATTGGTCAGCTGGTAACTTGCTCAGAGAATACTAGCTAATGAATGCTCTCTCTCCCTGTTGAGCGTCCTGCCTCTGAAGTTTTTAGTGCTCTGTAGTCTTGCCAATGAGATAACAAATGCTACAACACAGATGGTGAATCCGATGCAATGCCAATTTCATCCACTGCTGAAGTGGGGTGGGAGTGAGGGTGCAACCAGTTTTCTGAGGAAGGCAAGGAAGTTTGTAGACAAAACTTTGTACAAAAGCAAAGTTTGAAGGAGCCTGCAACAAAACAGTTTCATCAGTGTCCAGTCCAGGAAATGTACAGCACCCATCATTAGAAGCTAAAGCCTACAGATAATGTCCTGATCAGAACTGAGAGAGACCTCTCTCCAGTTTTTGGAATGCAGTACGCACGTGAGAAATCATGACACTCCTGAATAGAAGGAATTATTTTTAAAAAAACACCTATAATAGAGTATTGCTCTGTTGATTTATTTTTATTGACTTATTTTTCAAATTTTTAAATCTCCCATCTCCCTCAAAGAGAGAAAATCTAAAAACAACAAAAAAGCTAAAATTCAAAGTTTTAAAGTTTAGATTTAAAAGAGACAAGGATGGAAATGTGAATTACCAAAACTGATTAAAAAGGCTTAGGATGGGGGCTCTCAGGGCACAAGCCAGCCCAGTGGCTGCACCCTTTGCTGGGTTCCTCATGAGAGGCTGCAAAGCCAAGTCTTAACTCTGGCTTTCTTAATAAAGAAATAATAAATAGAGTCAGCTGCAAAATTATTTAGCACAGAGCGCTGAAGTTCAGATTTTCAATTACTCACTGGAAAGTTACTTACCAGTTGGTATTTCATGGCTACTGAACATATGCTATTCTCATTAAGGTTCACTCACCACATTCTGATGTCGCATTTTTGTCCCCCCCCCTTATAGAGCTTTGTTCGTTTTAATTTTGTTCTTTTCAACTTCTCATAAACACATTGGAAGCTTTATCTTGGGTTTACACAATCCAGTTTGAGTTTTGATTTTAGAAATAGAAGCCAAGATTAGGACCGAAAGAGAAAACTGGGTGAACGTTCTGTTCTGTTCTCTGTGCCTATTTTGAAACTGGATTATTTATTTATATAAAATATTTAGACTCCCTTTTTGTATTTGGAAGAACACAAACCCATTGAAAGACTTTTTCAGGCATAATACCAACATTCCTTGAAGATAATACAACATTCAGGGACATCTGCAGGGAGAGTCAAAAAGTCAAGATGTAACCTTCAGTGATGGGATATCAGGTCTGCTCTTTTTATGTATACCACAGTTGTGATGTCACAACCTCTGTTTGACTATATTATCCCCAAAAGAAACCTCTGACAGAATGGCATTTCACATCAATGTATGAGACAAGCCATAGTTGCCTCTCTGATTACTAAAACACAGTTCTCTTGCAGGTTACAACTGGCAAAAGGAGTATCAAAATATTACAAACTTAATAGTTTAGCATGCGACAGCATTCAGACAATCAAGGGACCTGTATATTTCTATATCAAATCTTGTAAGTTGAACTGCTTTTAATTCCTCTAGCGAATCAGACCCAAGTAAGAAAGAACTGGCTGAGCTCATTACTCTTCGATAGTTCGAGTGACTTCAGTCAAATTTCTCTTTTCATACTCTTTCAACTTATATATTCTCCCATCTGTCAAAGAGATCATATCTCATTTCTGACAGATGTGCATGAGTAAAGGACTTGAAAAAATACCATCCTCCCTTCCAAACTATAAAATATTCTTGTGTCATTGTACATTTTCCTGAGATAGGTTTGCACAGACACATTCAGACACTCACTTCCTGAGCTAACCTTGCACTGAATTCAAGAAACTTTCTGAAGATCTTCCTATCAAACAAGGCATTTTTGACTCTCATAACTCCTGGAAGTTCTTCTAATAAGGAGTCACTGGATACCAGAGTTAGAATTCAGATAAAGAATGTAGTGGTTTTCTCTAAATTCCCTGAAGGTTTTTCCTTCCAGAAACCTTGCTGTTTTATTGGGCTACAATCAAATGCTTTTTTCTTAAAGAGATCTGTTTGTTTTCCAGTTATGCTCACCCAAATTAAAATGCCCAGGTGGTAGGTACTTCTTCTAACATTATATAATCCCTAGAAGCCTGTTTGTTTTCAAATTCAAGGTGGCAGATGAAAAATGAACAGTTTCATCCTATAAAATGAACAGATTTGCCCAGAAAGCAATTAGAGCCACAGCCATGGTGCCACCTCTTGATTCCCGTCACTTCAGTTTGGCCTGCCAGAACAAGAGATTCATTTCAAATGAAAAGGTTGCGTGACAGTAGGGCACTTGCTGTGTCAAATGTTGGTGTTCCTCTTGTCTACAGTTGTGAAATGCACATCCAGACTGATAATGCAAATGTTGCCTTTGTACTACCATGTAATGAATTCCTCTCTCTCAATAATGCTCGACCCTAGAAATCAGCACTCCCACTATGTCGCAGCCACCCCACTTCCCATGGAAACCATTTGAAGTTCAGCACTGCTGTCATCTAACTAAATAATAAATCTTTACTTCCAGAAGCGGGCACCGCAAGAAGCTGCTGAAACCTTCCCAGATTGTACGTGATCAAAATGCTTGGAGGAATTGCTCTTTGGCAATATTTTAAAGACTACTCTTAAGCTGAGAATAGACTTGAAAATATTGAAGTAGTAGAGTGATTGAAATGCAGTAGGTTTGGGCCACAATTTTAAGACCAGAGAATGATCAGTTTTTAAAACAATGTTATTTGTATTAATTTATACTTCACTGGAAAAATAAAGTAGAGGAAGAAGGTAGCATTCAGATGCTTTGTTTCATTTTACAGCTAGTAAAAAAGATAAAGGTTTCCCTTGACAATCATGACCAACTTTAGAGGGCAGTGCTCATCTCCATTACGTAGCCGAAGAGCCAGCATTGCCTGAAGTTGCTTCTGTGGTCATGGGACTGGCATGACTATGTGCTGAAGCACCCAGAATGCTGTTACTTTCCCACTGAAGGGGATACTTGCATTTTTACATGTTTTCAAACTGCTAGGTTGGCAGGAGCTGGGGCAGGAATGGGAGCTTACCCCATTATGTGGCAGTGCTTGAGTCTCAAACTCAAGCCACTGACCTTCCAACTGACAAGTCCAATGTCTTAACTGCTTGGCTACAACAGTTAAGCATGGACATAAATGTTGGTCCAAAACCTCCTAATCCAAGTGACAGATGATGGGGACCATGAAAAAGAGACCTCCTATAACTGTCTATATGCCAGTATTCCTTAAGATGATAGTTAGTTAATAGCCTCCTTTCATCCAATGTTATCATTTCTGCCTTAATCATTTCACAGCCATTTTTAATATGGTACATATTCCCAAGTAAATGTGTTTAGCATCAGAGCAGCAGAAGCTGAAGGGCCTTAGCTAAGATGTATCAGGGAAAGGAAGGAAATTAATTATGTTGCTCGTAACTGGAGTTAGCCTGTAGGACCATCTGAAGGAATCCAAGAAGATAATTCAACCCAAGGTCCCAAACTACTAGCTGCAATCAAAGTCAATCAGAGTTGGATTTGTTATTTTAGGGTTCCAACCAATAAAATCACAGAGGCCAGAGGATAAAAGTTGTCTGTCTGTTTATGAAACAACAGTCTTATATCAACTCAAACTTGATCCTCTACAATATCCACAATAATAATAATAAATACAGTGCCTAGTGTGCTGATAACCACTAGAGAAAATAGCTATGGTAATTCCAGTGGTTATCAGCACACTGGGTGCCATACCAACATATCTTGGACGGCACATAGAAAATCTGCATGTTGACTAAATTCCCATCTGTCAAAGGCCTGCTTGAATCTGTACACTGATTCATTACGATAACCTAGGTTCTTGGGAAGAATTCAATGCATATGAACATCAACACCAGCTAAAGAACTGGCAGGTGGGATTTCACATTTTTGTGTATATAATAAAAATAATAAAGATTTCACATTGTTTGTCTTCTTGTTTCATTGACTGAGACTTTAGGAGCAAAGAAACTCACAATCTCATGATATTGTCTTGAATATTTTTAACAGAAGACACTATAGAGGTAAAAAAGATAGTTGGTTTCCACAGATAACTCGCTATTCTGACTCAGACTAACTTGATAGGAAACAAGTATTAAACTGGAAAAAGTAAGATCATGTATTCCTTATGTATTGCATTATAAAATACCATGGACTATATCCTTTTTTAATATCAGGACTTGCACATAAATTTGTATGGGTTATGCCATTTGCCATCTATGTGGGGACTATTTACTATTTTATTTTCTATTTTTTTCTTTTTTTATGTACTATTTTATTTTCCCAGATTAGTTTGGACAGTGAGTTGCTCCAGGGCATTCTGGAAGTAGTAAATTCCAGTGGATATTTTCCTAGAATGCCACAATATTACTTTCCCAGCACATTCTTGGAAAATAAAATGGTAACTGACCAGACGTAGTCCCTAAAACTGATTCACATAAGATGTTGCCAAAAAAATTAAGGAAAGCAAAGCCAGTACAAATGAATGTAGCAAAACAAGTGATTTTAAATCAAATGAATGTCGTTTAAACAACTGAAAATTGGTCTTGTTATTTTTCAGGGAAGGAGCCCTCCTTATATTTTTTATATTGGCTGAAAGGACCATGCCTTGCTGAGCATCGTCTGAATGTATGAATCAGCTAACATGGTGGTTGAGAACAATTTGAAATGGATGGAATTAAGATATGTTTAAAAAGAAGAAGAAGAAAAAGGAGGGAGATTATGGGTTCTTCAGACATATTTGGAGACACAGAACCTTACTCTGTAGCCTCCCCTCTCATCACTGGGTCTTTTCATGATAATTTTCTATCTCTCCAGAAAGAGTCTCCTGTCTATAATGATTTTGTTGGAAGAAAACTCCTGGGTTTCCCAGAAAATTAGATCTATGAGACAACTGCTTGAAGAGGGGGAAAGATTTATTTGACAGCATAACAGGTGGGATGGTACAGTTCTCGAAACAAATTTGAGTCGATAGTGGAAAGCTTTTATAGTTTTCCACTTCCTTGATCTGGTGCATGTGAGATTTCTGGAGATGCTTATCTCAATTATGTGTATGTCCCATGGATGCCTTTGAACTTGTTTTAAGTGTGAATGCCCTGAAGTGACTTTAGGTGTGAATTTTGGGATCACATAACTCACAGAGTCTAGCTAATAACCGATAGCTAAGCAGCACACCTAACTAATGAATAGAGTTTCTTAACGGTAAAATACTGTTAATAATTAATAATGAAAAACCTCCTATTCTGAGTGTGAGCTTGGAGAAAGTTAAGACAGGTGCCAATATGCATATCAAAGCCTCCACTCTTCCTACTGAAAGAGCCCCTTGTTAAACTTCAACCATTTGCCACTTAATGTTGCTGATTGCTAGCTACTTGAGAGTAAAATATATTCTTTTCTCGTTTGGAGCATTTTTCACCGAGGTTTTGCAAAATGTCTAGCTACAATACATCTTTCTTTCTGTTTGAGGTGTGAAATCATACAGGAAGGTCTTGAAAATTGTTTCACTGGTCCTCCTCCTTTGTTTATTATTTACTGGCTATTTATCAAGATATGGCCTAGTGGTTACGACACTGGGCTTGTTGGCCAGAAGGTCATCAGCCCAAGTTTACCCAAGCGTAAAATGGGGAACTCCTGTTATTCAACCCAGCTCCTGCCAACCTAGCAGTTCAGAAGCATGCAAAATGCAAGTAGATACATAGGTACCGCCTAAATTGGTGGGAAAGTAACAGCGTTCCATGTGCCTCAGCATATAGTCCTGCCAGCCACATGACTATGGAAGCATCTTTGGACAACCGTGGCTCTTCAGCTATGAAAGGGAGATGAGCACGGAGACAACTGAAAGGGGAACCTTTAGTTTTTATTTATCAAGGGGTTTCCTTTGACCAACTCAAGTTGATTTAATGTCATAATCTAAGTATGGCTCCAGTGTGGAGAAATCTCCATAATAGTCAGAACCGCTTGCAGATGAGATGAATGAGCAAGATCAGGGGGAATACCCCCCTGAACAATATCTTATAATT
>JANHZU010004506.1:193259-206358 GCA_032468055.1 Acrochordus granulatus
TCAGTGTGATGGGTGTGAGCTTGGGAAGACTCCGGGAGGCAGTACAAGACAGGGGGGCCTGGTGTAATGCAGTCCATCAGGTCGCGAAGAGTCGGACATGACTGCACGACTGAACAACAACAAATTGGTTGAATTATTTTTTTAACACAGTTGGCAGTTAACATGATGGCTTTATTGTATTCGTTTGCTGCTTGAGCCGACTGGATTCAAAAAAGTGCTAAAACATCCCTTTAAATGTTAAGTACAGCACGGGGTGTGAGCAGTTGCACACAGTGCATTTTATCACCTTCAGCTCATGAGCCAGCCATGTGGGTGTCCATATTTATCCACATTATAGAAACAGTGCAGCCTATTCCAGTACATTAAAAATGAAACTGCCCTTGAAGTGTGTCTGGAAACTACAATTAGGGCGAATCAAAAAGGTAAAGTCTCTTTCAAGTTGAGTTTGGCTCATAATTATTGCATGGAGTGTTCTTGGCAGAAGTAAAAGGATGGTTTATCACTACCTTCTGCTGGGATGTTCTTTTAACTTTCAGCCTACCCTAAAGTCATGGGATTCTTTAAGCAGTCCACATGCTAACCAAGTCCAACCTGCCTTAGCTTCAAAACACAGATAAGGTCAGCCAAATGCTGCCATCTACTGAAACAGAAAACATTACTGCAGCCAGATCGCATCCTGGAACCAAAAGCATTTGACGCTAGCAAGAGCATTTCTTTATTCGATGCAAATTTTGTCTTTGGCTGAAGATGCTGGTCTTAGCTCTGAAAATCCTACTAGGCTCAGCCTAAACACTCTCTAAGTTGGCTTTCAGGTGGAAATTAAAGTTTTCTTTCGATGTCCTTCTCTTTTACTTTAAAGGTAAGTCTAATGGCTACCAAAAAGGGAGATACAAATACACATTAAAATGATGTTTTCTTTTAAGTGCACAAATTCACCTTTTCTTTTACAGATATGGATCTGAGCTGTAAAAATGTGGATGATCACTAGATGGAAACAAAGAGTTAATTTTTTCCCAGGATCTTCTGTATCATTGCTGCTGCTAAACGATCATATTAATTCTTTCAGCCCCTACAGATAGTCCTCGACATACAGCGATATCTTTAGCCACCATGCAGTACTGAAAACAGTGACTTACAACTGATCCTCGTACTTATAACCATCAAAACATCCCCATGGTCATGTGATCAGAAGTTGAGTGCTTGGCAACCAGCATGCATTTACAACAGTTGCCGCATCCTGGGGTCATGTGATCAACATTTGTGATCTTCCCAGCTGGCTTTCAATAAGTGAAGTCAATGGGGGAAGCCAGATTAATTTAATGATTGCATGATTCACTTAATAACTGCAGTGACACACTTAACAACTATGGCAAAAAAAAGGTAAAATCATGCATGACTCACTTAACAACTGCCTTGCTTAGTAATGGAAATTCTGGTCCCAATTGTAGTTGTAAATCAAGGACTACCTATAACATGTTAGATTTCAGGTTCAGACCACATTATTATGATTAATATTCACAGAGCACTTTGCAGAAGTAATGACCACCATGACCTATGACCATAATTCCTTTCTCAATTCTGACCATTAAGTTGAGGATTTCTTGTACGCAGCCTGTCTTTTGCTGTTCAATGTACCCAAAGACACGCAGCTAAAAAGATAAAGGAGACCCTGCCAGTCGTGACCGACTCTAGGGTGCGGTGCTCATCCCCGTTTCCAAGCCGAAGAGCCAGTGTTTGACCTGGGACGCTTCTGTGGTCATGTGGTTGGCATGACTAGACGCCAAAGGTGCATGGACACTGTTACCTTCCCGCCAGAAGGGGCGGTACCTATCTATCTACTTGCACTTGCGTGCTTTTGAACCACTAGGTGGGCGGGAGCTGAGGTGGAACAGCAGGCACTTGCGCTGCTGCACAGCAATGCCAGGTCTTGAACTTGGGCAGCCAACTTTCCAGCCAGCAAGCCGAGCTCTTAACTGCTTGCACCACCGCGCCTCCATACACAGAGATATCCATAAACCCTGATTAGTTGAAGGGAAGAAAGTACACATATGTATGCATGCACATACGGATATCATTAAATAGAAAACACGGGTGCTTCATATTACCATTGGCAAAGAGACGTGAAAGAACTCCAATAGCTATGCTCCACATGCTTTTCTTACATTAAAGACAAAGGTTTTCCCTTTCAGTCATGTCCGACTTTAGGGGGCAGTGCTCATCTCTGATTCACAGTCGAGGGAGCCAGCATTTGTCTGAAGACACTTCTGTGGTCAAGCGGCAGGCATGACTATATGCTGAGGCACACGGACTGCTGCTACCTTCCCAACAATTTAGGCGGTACCTATTTATCTACTTGCATTTTGCATGCTTTCGAACTGCTAGGTTGGCAGGAACTGGGGCAAATAACTGGCGCTCACCCTGTTACATGGTGCCTGGGTCTTGAACTCAAGCTGCCAAGCCCAGCATCTCAGCTGCTAGGCACTGCGTGCCACTTTCCTACATTATTATACATTAAAAAAACAACAACTCTAGTTCAATGAGCCACATAAGCTTATTAATATTGTCTTAATTCATTCTGGTTGCAATCTTGCACTGGAAATAGGCCCTACTGAACTGAATGGGGCTTACTTCTGAGTGAATAGACATAGGAAGCAAAGTAAGGATTACTCTTTGCAATATGTGTGTGTTTGTGTGTTTGAGCCTAAAAGAAGAGGAGAGTAATATTCAGCTCTCTCCTTTTGCTAAAGTACTTCAGAAAAATATCCCAGACATAAAAAATGTTATATTTGTTTAAAACTGCTAATTTGCATGAGCAAATGTTGCAATGGTAAAAATAGATGTAAATCTCATCTACTCTGACATTTGGTCATCATAGAGTATTATGAAATAATACACAAGTATGGAAAATTCTATACATAGATTGAAATAAAGTATCTTCCATCTGCAACAGGGAAAACATGCCTTATTCCAAATTCACTAAAAGGAATACCCTATTCTAGATTTTTCTCCAAGAAAAAATGTCTATGCAGAATTATCAGCAGGCAAGCTTTATTTACTGATAAAATTAATTCTGTATATATGGAATAGATATAATTAAAGTGAGAAGCTACAAGTGCTGATCAAAAATAGTGCCAAATTATACTTCCAAAAAGAGAAAGACAGAGATTAAGAAACTTTGTATTTAATCCTTCAGAATTACCGCCTGAATTTCAAAGAATCAAATTTAGTCAAATCAATATTACCACGAACAGAAAGGATTTTTAATTGAAGCAAACAAAAGTGGAAAATAAAAGGAGGAAATATAAATTATAATCTGAAATAATGGAAGGATTTGTCTAGCTGCTACAAATTAGGTTTATGTTATTTAACCAATCTGTAAAATTACTAAAGGGAATAAGTACTCCAAAGTGATTTGCATGACTCTGTTATCACTGATGAATGAAGAACTTGATAATCCGTGGTTATTTGATTCAGGGAATGGCTAATAAACTATAGATGGATTGTGGCTTTTTTTCTGGCTTGTCCTAAGAGAAATAATCCAGAATCTGTTTGAAGAAACCATATAATCTGCTTGCGGGAAAAATTGTTAAACATAATTAGAAAGAACACTGCTGAATTCATTAAGAAGAGTTGTGCCAATTGGCCCTATCTAGTTCTTGATAAGAAATTTTCCACAATTAACTATTGTTAGGAAGAAAATAAAACAAGAAATAACAATGGTTGAACAGGACCTTTCTTGGCTTCAAACTATTCAAATATACAGGATTTTGGAGGGATGCTCTATAACGAAGTCTTTCAGATGTTCTCTGGATAATATATGATAGGTAAAACTGCTATTTAACTGCTGTGTAACATAAAAATATAAGAAGTTTCCATTTGCAGATGAAAAGGGAATACAAGTATTCCTTGACTTACACCTGTTTGTTTAGCAACTGTTCAAAGTTAACAACAGCACTGAAAAATGTGATTTATGAGTGGTCCTCACACCTATGCCTGTCACAGCATTTCCAGCCACGTGATCAAAATTTGGAGGCTTAGCAACCAGCAAGAAACAATGGTTGCAATGTCCTGTGGTCATGCGATTGTCATTTATGACCTTCCCAGCTGGCTTTCAACAAGCAAAGTCAGTGTGGGAAGCGAGATATGCTTAACATATGATTCACTTAACAACTGCAGGGATTTGCTTAACAAACGTGGCATAAAAAGTAATAAACTCAGAAGTGAATAACTTGACAGCCATCTTGCTTAGCGCCATAAATTGAGAAGTGATCATAAGTTGAGGAATAACTGTAGTAAAAAGATGAACACTTCTACCACTAACACAAAAGCCTGCTTCATATATTCAGAATGCATTCAACTCAAGGAAAGCAATTTTAGGTGGTTACTTAATATTTGACCATACCGCTCCCTCCTTCCTCCCCACAAATCTGCAAATAACATCAGTTTTAAACCTGTTTGTTTTTCACAGCTTCCTCCTGAAATTTTGCTCTGTTCTCATATATTGTTTCTTTCAACTTTTGCTAATTTTTAGGAAATGTTTAATCAGAACATGTAAAATCCCTGTGTAGGAGTTTATAGATCGAAGAATCTAAAACTGAACAGATTGCAACTAGCCTTCTTAAGAATCTGAGAGTAAAACTATTGAAAATAAGTGAACAGGGACTTAATGGGAGACCCATACGAAACGTGAGTTTCTAACACACAAGATGTGCTCCCACTGAAAGATCTAAGACAGGCAGCTAGAAAAGGAAGCACTATTTCAGTGCACCATGCCAACCAGCTAAATGCCTCTCCCAGAAAATCTAACTGGCATTACTAGTACCATGCACTGGAGAAATTAATTAGGCACATGGCTGCAAGCGCTTGAAAGCAACTGTGTCTTTTCCTGGGATCATGAGGCAGGTGCAAAAAAAAGTCACATGATTTCTAGGAAATTCTAGGTTGACTTAAAGAGTTACAACCATATTTTCTTGTTATCAATACACACTCCTCCACTCACCAAAGTATCTTCCAATTTATTTCTGCAGTCCTAACATCTGCTTCAATGCCTTTAGAAGAACACAAAACTATTTGATCTAACTAATTTTCTTAACACCTGTAGTTGTCAATGTTCTTTCAGTTCTGATGATTTTTCAATTTTTTTGTTGTTTCTTCTAAATCCTCTCATGTGTGCTCATGCTTTGTATGTTGCTGCTATTTTTACTCTGCAAAACTTTTGTTGTTGCTATACATTCACCTACAAAAAACATGCACTGATAACAAGAAAATATTTCTAACGACAAAGCTACTTTCTGACTGTAATTAGCCATTAATATAGAGAATAAGTGTTCAGTAAGGTGGAGGAACAGTGTTTTATATATCTAGTATACAGGTGTTTATAGTCAGGGTTCAAATATCATTTAGAGGTCCAAAATCATAGCATATCAGTACAAAATCATAGCATAGGCCGCTTTTTACATATGCACAACAGCATCCTATGCATTACATTTCATGAGTCATGAAAAAATTGTTTCTATTTTAATTTGGAACGGCATTTTCTACATTTCTGAAATTATACCACAGCCCACACTCAGACATATCTAACAATACACAAAACACCCAGCCTTATTTTGCTCTCAAGTGATGAACCTTATCTACAAGAGTGCTTCAAGTAAAAATCCTGGACCAACAATTCTCCCTTTGAAACTCACAACTGCTTGCTCTGCTTTGGAACAGGAGCAAAGATTTATGAAAATAGGTTTCTGTTTAACATCTTCACACATTACTGCAGATTCATCTTCACACATCATGGAGATTTCAAGCTGGGCTTAGTCTTCTAGAAACCTTCCCCTCTGTAATGCAGAAAGAATCCTCAGTCATCCAGGAAATAAAACAAATCTGGAGGCTTGTAATTCTTGTCAACTGGACTTTAATTTTTGATGTTAAGGTTAAGCTTTCAACCTCAATGCAAAATCTTTATCAAAACTAATTAAAAATAGGAGAAAGAAGGGAGTCCATAGTTGTAAAACAGACTTAACACCATCCCATGAAGCAATCCAGTTGACAAGAATTACAAGCCTCGAGATTTCTTCCCCTTTGTAAAACATTTCCATTCAGGATATATTCAAGAATATGAGGAGCTTCTTTAAAAAATTCCAAGTCAATTTAAGGCAATTAAAAGCTGGACTTATGTTTTACAGGAAAGAATGAAAGTAAAACACCCTTCTGAATAAGGTATAAGAATGGTTACAACAGTGAACCGATAGTAAATCTATCGTTTATTTCATTATGTTCAGTAATCAGGTGAAGTATTGATGTATGTCACAAAAAAATAGCAGTTATAGCTCCAAAAAGTAGCAGAACACATGCCTTAAAACAGACTTAAAAGTCAGAAGGATGTGTTTCCTTTTTATTTTTCGAAAATTGCCCTCCAGGATAAGACAGTCAAGAATAACCAGAGAATGCCATGGTTCAGCAGAGATTTAAACTCTAGGCTTCCAGAATTGGAAGCTCACCACTCATCTGCTATGATGCTCATCTGCCTTCTCAACAACTTCTCTTGGATCCTGGACACTGTAACCAAAAAGCAAACCATGGGAGAAGCTGTGGGTCAGATTACAGAACAGAGTTAAGGGTTCAGTGGAATTATGGAATCAAAACAGCAGTCACATAAATTGTGTCCTCTGCTTAGGAATCCCATGAGCTGTGATCCCAACAATTCTAGAGAGAGCCAGAAATTTTTTTCTCCACTGACATAGTCTATAATTAGTAAGCCTCACCTTCCACACTGATGCCTACTCTTTGGTGTCAAGATATTTTCAGCTAACGTCACTAGCCCTCCAAAGATTGTGTGTTTAATAGGCTTTGCTAGAACAGGCTAAGGTAAGCTAGATATATATCCCCCAAAATATGTCATTTAAAAATACATACTAGAAGCATGGTTTGGGGAGGAAGGATGAACATATAAGAAGAGAACAATCTGAGGAAGACGAAGTCTAGGGCAGCTACAGTAATAACGCAGGGAAAACATTTTCAACTCTGTGCCACCTAGAGTCGCTTCTTAGATCTGCGACAGATAAATGTGATAAATAAATAAAATAAGCTTTGCTGACAGCAATTTCCTTTGCATCTTTTGGCAGATCTTTTTGCTACTCATAAAAGTAGCAATCCTGCCACCTCCATTTCTTAAAACAAGCAGGGCAGGGAGCATTTGGCAGTGGCTTCCCGGAGCTCTCAGACTACGGCACAGTTCTGATATGTCTTGGCCGAGTGCCCTGTGGTGTGTCTCTTCTTCCGACCACCAGCAATAAGAGGGCCAACACAGACACCAGCAAATTCCTCCGATACAAATTGCAAGGTGTTTTATCACCCCCAGGAAGCTTTGAGCTTAATTACATCTCCTTGTATGTCATCCTTTAATTAGAGCAAGAAATAAAGTCCAAGAATGAAGAGAAATGCATACAAGTGTATTGAATATAAAAGGGTGCTGGCTGGGCTTCAAGTCTGTAAAGGGAAAGAAAAGGTAACCATGGGGATACCTTTAAATTTCTTTTTCTATATTCTGTTGGAATGAGGAGTATTGAGATCTTAGGTTTGCTGAACCAACTGAAGAGTGTTAGAACAAACAGAGACATTCTCAAAAGTGAGTTGCTGGATCAGTTCCATTCACAGATAACTGTAGCACTACTCCCTTTCAGGATATGCAAAGTGAAGAAAAGGAGTAAGCAACAATAAGTCAAGCAAAATTTAAATGTTAGAAAATAAAAGGACTAATAGTTAAAATTAGTTTACACAAAACATTTTTTCATACCTTTCTATCCTTGTAAATCACTCTTGCTTCCACCACAACCATTTGCTGCTTCATACATTACCTTTAATTCTTAAATTTTCACACCTTGTTCTTTCTCAGGATCTCATAAACTCCACCCGACCACAATGTTTTTTGGACTTCCACCTCTTCTACACCATTCACAATTTGTGAATCCACATTCATTTTCTCTATACAAGCAACATGTCTCTTCTATACTGTCCTTATTCCATATTCTCACTCATTTTTGTATTTAATCCATTCATTTTGCTAACCTTCTTTTCTTCTTTATTATACATGTTTATTAAGTACTCCAAATACCTGTATTCAAGATCACTATTTTTAACAAATATTCACTCCTGGCAAAATAACACATACTACCTCATCTCTTTTTATCTATATTTTAATGTCTTGTAATTTTTCCATTTATTTTTCAATCCTCATTAAACTTTCTACCAAGTTTAGATTATTATTACAATAATAATAATAAATATCAAGATTTGAAGATCAAAGTAGGAAGACTGTGGCACAAACCACCCATGATTGTCCTAATAGTTATCAGGACACAGGGTGCCATAGCAAAACATCTTGGATAATACTTAGAAAATCTGAACATTGAAAAATTTCCACCTGTCTATTACAAAAGGCCACACTGTTTGGATCTGCACATATACTCTCCAATACAGTACAACATCCTAGATTCTTGGGAAGTATTCAGTGTGTATGAAGGCCAACACCAGTTACAGAGTTGGCAGCTGTAATTTCACATTGTTGCATATATAATAGTAATGATTATCATCGGCATTGAGAAAATCATCATCAATCAATTGCAAAAGACAGCTTTATTTGGAACAGCTTACATCCTCTGTGATGATACCTTTAACGTATCAAATAACAACTACTGCATGTTCTAAGGTTTGGGAAGAACTCGATAGGGGGATAAAAATGCCAAATCCAGCCTAAACATTTGGCAGACAATGTGACAAACTATGATATACTGCCTGATTCCCAGCAATAATGGGCACATTATTACATTTCATTATATTATGGTTTAAGGTCCTGGCTAGATACCAGCAATAATGGGCACATTATTACATTGCATTATATTATAATGTTATATTATGGTTTAAGGTCCTGGTCTAGATATCAGAAGTCTGTGAGTTCTAGTCCTGCCTTAGACATGAAAGCTTGGTGGGTGACCTTGGCCAGGTCACTCCTTCTCAACCCAACTCACCTCAAGGGTTGTTGTTGTGGGGAAAATAGGAGAAGGAAGGAGTACTAGATATGTTCATTGCCTTGAATTACTTATAAATAAAGGTGTGATTAAAAAAACCCCAACATTATGTTACCCACTTTCTGCAATTTAGAGGAATGTTCAACATACTGACAGATTCTCAGGATGTTACCCCAGTTCATCTGTTAAGAAAGATAATGGAACTTTATATCTATATTCTTACTTGAAACTTTAGGATTTACCATATGAGAAACAGAGGTAAGTATGCTATTACAATACAATATGCTGCTAGCATTTCCTCTGCAGAAACAGATGACAGCCACCAATTTGTGGTATTTTGGCTCACATACAGCATCAAAACATTCCCCATAATAAGCTATCATAAATTTTCTTTTTTTTAACACTTCAAATCAATATATAAAAGGTGCTATGTCTACATGCCAATGGATAAGGAACTAGGCTCTTGCAACAGACAATTTAAGCAAAGGGATCCTTATTGTAAATAGAGGGTTCTACTTTTGCTAGAAAGTAGTAATTTGGGTAACTGCGGACCACTGCTAATAACAATGCCAAGGTCCTCTCTGCTGCTCCTTTGTTTAATGCCAAGTGGCACTCAATGATATGGCCAAGGAAGAGTTAGAGGACATTCATGGGGGCCCCTTCTTAAATATGGGGATATTCAGAATCTCTTGTTCACAGTGTTAATTTGGTAAAAATGAACACTCTGACTGTAGTGGATGGCAAGATAATATGGACAGTAATGTCAAGGAAGGATAATCTGTTCACAGTAGCCTAGTTGCATCCACAACTGTTAAGAAACCAAGACAGGTACTATGTATATTGCAGCTTAACACCACATAATGGATGCCAGAGAGGACAGAACTTGAGGAAAACTTGAGAGAGGGTATGGGGCATTAAACACTTTTACCTCTCTTGTTTAATTTGGTTCCAGACAAGTAGAAGGGAAGAGAAAACAAAAGGAACAAAAATGTACTTGTTTTTCTATACAACCAGGTAAAGACTTTTCTTGACCCACTCTCTCCCACCGGCTCTCTATGGCTGTCTTGTGACAAACTGGCAGCACACTCCTTAAAATGACCCACTCTCTTCCTGAGCAATGCTACATCATTCCAGGACATTATGGGAAAATATAACGGCAGCTGCCTGAGTGCATAAAGTCATCACTGTTGCTTTTCTCCTGTGGTGCTACAAGAACAGGTTTTCTTACCTCTAACTGTGATTCTTCTTCTACAGCAAACACTTTTTGAAGGAAGCCTTCCCCTCTGCACATGCATCAAGATGGGGTTCCAACATTCCCCCCTGCTCCCCAAGACTGATGAGTAAGCATCTGAAGAAAGGAACATAGGGGAGGAGTTGTGAATGCACAGATGACCACTTGAAGAACTGTAGTTCTTCATTATAGTTTCTGGGCATCACACACAGGGGGAATAGTAAACTTAATTCCAGGAACTAGATAACTGCTTCACTAGTTGAGAAGAATGACAAGACAACCCTTCCAAAGCCCACCATAGTTTTCTGCTCACTATTTACAAAGATCTACAGGTAGTCCTTGACTTATGACCATAATTGTGACTAGAATTTCCATTGTAAGGAAATTCTGTCATAATTTTGGCTGTTTTTTGCCAGAAACAGCAAAAGAGTTGCAAATCATAATCATGTGATTACATGATGCTGCAACGGGATATAACAACAGTTGCCGAACACTTGAATTGTGATCATATGACTACAGGAGGCAGAAGTGTGATGAATGTTAAGTGCAAATTTAGGTTACAAGTGATTTTTTCAGAGGAGGCTCTTGCAATTTTGAACTGTTGTTAAAAATACGGTCATAGGTCAAGAACTACCTGTACTAGAGTCTTTCCTTTGTACAGAGCTGATGTTGATGATGATCCCACTCCCATGGAATATCCCCAGGGAGATTTTGGTCGAGGAAGCATAGCCTCTTGACAACCTAAGTGAATAATTAATGGTTTCTTTGAGCAAGTAAACCTTTGAAATAAAACTGGGAAGCATTTTTTGGGGTCAGCATAGCAAACAAACAGACTCTATGAACAGCAAAGCAATTTTGTACATTCAATATAAAATATTAGAAGGCTTCTCACATCTAAGGTACCTAACAAACATTCTAAAGGATTAATGCAAAAATAACAGCTTGGATAGCAAGGCAATCATAGCAAGATAACCTTTTCAGGGAAACTGTAGGGGGGGGAGGGGGTTCTGTTTGTTCCAAGGTTACCACGTTCCTTCACTCTTCCACGGATATGGCTGCTGCCAGGAATGTTACCTTGAAAGGCAGAAATGGTTAATGGTTCTCTTGTCAGCTAGAGAATACTGATAAAAAATTATGGTAGGGTTGTGACTGGCAAAAAAAGCCAGAAGTCTGATAACACCTTTTCTGACTATCGAATATTATTAAAAGACATATACTTTTGTAATCTGTAACTTATTTCATTTAGCTGAACTTGGTGTTTCTTGTTGCATATGTTGCAGAAGGAAAGCTGTGTTAGTCAATGGTGGAAGTCAATGGTGGCAAAACATCAGTAGTCTGGTAGCACCTTTTTCAGATAATCAGTTTTATCAGACTCCTTTTGATTTTTTGTCACCATAGACTAACATGGCTTTCTTCCTACAGCTGTGGCTGGAGAGTAGAATTTTATCTGATTTTTAAGAAAAATTTTCATGGGAGAGAGGGAGGAAGGAAAAGACCAAATATTTTTCAATGTAGGCTTGTTATACTAAAATGACTACCACATACATTTCTGTAGAAAACAAGTCTTCCATAATTTAAGACGATGGAGAATTGAAATCAGATTTTAATTTTGCTTGAATTGATTCCAAGATGGAAGAATGAGGTCCATGAAACAGGACTTTTCTCTTGCATGGATTTCCTTGTTGATGCTTCTAAGATCATGATGATAAATCTCTTTAAAGGACTGAGCTTTAAAACCAAGCCATGCAACAGAAGGATGCTCCAACCATAAAATATTCTTAGATACTTGGAGGACAGTGGTGAACCTGGAGGAGAATGGTGATTGACTGAGAATGGGGATCAACAACCTTTGATGAAATAGAACCATTATAGAATCTTTGTGATTAAAGTTAGGGAAGGAAAGACATACAGGAACAGGACATTCCGAATGTAATTGGATCATAGTTTAGCCTACCACAGAATCACTGGCTGTGATGGTTCAAGACAAAACAAAAATTGGAAAAGACGAACCGTGAAATAACAGGAAGAATTTGGTTAATCTGACATATAAATTCTATAAGATACAAGCAGATTAAAAGAAATTGAAGGGAATATGGGGACTGTATTTTCTGATATACTCTGGTGTATTTCTGGTAAAATAGATTCCAAGAATATGAATGCACAGAGGCCTAAATCATTTTCATTTGCTCCTTTGTGAAAGTTTGGCAAAAAATATATGAGAGGAGTGGGGCTGCAGTACTTACACCTATCTTAGAAAAATGCTGTTTGACATAGGATGTATACCAAAAGATTGTGCACCATAATATCTGTCTGCCAAATACTGCCATTGGCTTGGAGTGTCTGTATAATTGGACGGCTGAGATCGACTTCCACAGCGCAATGCTATCTGTGGTCAACACTATACAAGTGTGTTAAACTACTACATTTGTTCATCTTTTAGCACTCAGTGTGACAATAAAACTGCTCACACTATCAAGGCTATTTTCAATGTGATGTTGTAAAGTAATCTGTTTAAAAATAGCTGGGAAAACTTTCCTTTGGAGAAATTGGGTTCAGAATGCGATTAATACTTCATCAAATAGTAAGTAATGATACCTTTAAAATCTCTGAAGCATTATAAAAAGACTATGGCGCAAGTGGTTAAGAGCTCGGCTTGCTGGCTGGAAGGCCGGTGGCCCAGGATCATGACCCAGCGTTGCCGCGCAGCAGGGCGAGCGCCTGCTGTTCCACCCCAGCTCCCGCCCACCTAGCGGTTTGAAAGCGCGCAAGCGTGAGTAGATAGATAGGTACCGCCCCTCCCGGCAGGAAGGTAACAGTGTCCGTGCGCCTTAAGGTGTCCAGTCATGCC
>JANHZU010004506.1:242171-255489 GCA_032468055.1 Acrochordus granulatus
AAGAGCAGAAGCGACAGCGATAGATCAAATCAGAATGATCAAAATTTAATACATTCATAGCTTCAGGATGATGCTCACTATAATGCTGTTGCAAGTCTTCAAAGTTTGTATAATCAATGTAACATTCAAGACACCTATACACTGCACTGTGATCATTAGGATCAAGTATATACCTAAAGCTGAATTTAATGTAGGGATGCATTCGCTGGTAATGAGTGCTAACACTCCTGGCAGATTTGTTGCTGAAGTCACAGTGTTTACAATAGTAAAGCCTCCCAGAATCACCATAATCCGAATTCTCATTGTTTTGATCAGATCCATATAGACTTGCCTGGCCACCCAGAACAGATGAATTCAGTCCCTGATCTTTCAAACCCACTGAAGAACAATAATATTCTTCCTCATCCTCAGATATAGTTAATTCAATTTCTGCTCCATTGGTGGAGCTGTAATCGTGGGGGATATTCCTGTAGTTGGGCTCTTTCTGAGAATCACTTGGGTCTCTTCCCCACATTTGCTGGGAAGTGAATGCTGCCATTTCTACCAATGGTTCTACTTGTTCTTCTTCCTTGTCCAGTTCTACTTCTATTTCCACTTCATTGTCATCCTCTTCCTCTTCATCATCCTCTACATTAATGACTGCATCTTCTTGCTGTTTGTTTTGATTGATCTTGCTTTGCAAATTACTGGCAATCTCGTCAATTCTGGTTCTTTTTTTCACCGGAGATAGGTCTAGGGGAAAATCATTGGACATCTTTCTAGAGGCTTTTGCTACAAAGTTGTTTTTAGAAGACAATCCAAGAATTGAGGTCTGGCTTTTCTTCACAGTGCTAGGAGAAGCATGAGCATCTGGCTCATTGTCTTGCAGGGCATTTGCTGATGGGCCCTCATATTTTGGCAAATTGTCACAAAATGAGTGTTTGTGTTGCTGATGAACCCGAAGACCTTTCAGAGTAGTTGTAGAATAATTGCACATGGTACATTTATAGGGATGCTGCGAATTGGACTGTGGAGACTGTTGCTGTTGCTGCATGGAATCCATCATTCCCCCAGACTTTCTGCCATTTATATTTCCCCCTTCATAGGATACTGTACTTTCGTTTAAAGAAGAAGCTATACTTTCAGTTTGGGAATTCACTGCATCCCAGTCGGATGCTGCACCGGTGTGACACTGCTTATGAGCACCAAGTTTAAAAGAGCTCTTACAAGTGAAAGGACATTCATCACATTTGTATACTGCAGTCTTTCCAGACAGATGGATGTTTTCAATATGGCGAGAAATGCTCCGCCGATGCATGGTAAGGAAAGGGCAGAAAGGACACTGGAACCTATTCATAAACCTTCTAAATGGGATCCCCTTGGTTTCCAATAACTTGTGTCCCTCAGATCCCATCAGCTGCTCTGCGGTTAGACCTGAGCTTTGGTGATCCATGGAATTCAACCCATTTTCACTGTCTAATTCATTGAGCTCCTCATCAGAACTGGAGTCATTCAACATACTGTTTGAATCCATATCAGTAGAATTTGCCATGTCACCAACTCCATAATGAGATCTGTCAGACAAATTAACAATGCCTGAGTTGTGAGGTGCCTTATGTTTCATCTGAGGGTAGGAAACAGAGGAATATTTTGAAGAGGTGTTGGAGCTGATAAGAGAATTGTTTACTGAACTTCTGTAATTTGGGACAGTTGCATTAGGCATCTCTAGCCCAGAAGCATTCATGGGTATATAGTTAGAATTTGAGGGAGGGCTTGGGGGGGCCTTGTTTATAACATCTGACATATTGGTTCCATCCTGTTGCTGCCTCAGGCTGGACAGTATTTTCACCATGCTTCGATGCTTCTTCATCATATGATCACACCAACGTTCCCTTCGGGGTGTCTGGTAACTACACCATTCACAGCAGAAGTTGCCTCTGGATTTGGTTAAAGGCTTGACCATAGATTCCAAAATACTGCGCTCAACCACTTCAGCTGGAAGCTCCTTGCACGAATCCTGCATTGAGACAGATGCAGACGTTGATTCAGATACAACAGCTGAAGAAGCAGGAGGAGTAGAGCTCTCCTTCAGACTGTTTTTGTGGTACATCTTCTGATGTTTTATAATCCGTGCACGTCTTGGAGATTTGTACGTGCAGAACTGGCAAGAAAATACCTTCCCAAAACCCTCGTGCATCATGATGTTGTAATTTAAGGAACCAGCACTCGCAGATCCTGTTGGGGAGCCTCCAGTCTGAGCACCATGGACTTTCCGAGTATGTTCTATAAGAAGGTTTTTGGATCGGAAATAACGCACACAGAATTTACACTGGAAAAACTTGTTTGCTGATTTGGAGAGCATATGTTGGCCATAATAACTCTGGCTATGACTATAGTAACTGCCAGTCCCCAGCTGTGCTGCATTTTGTCCTAAAAAAAAAAGAAATAGCAAATATTATCTGTGAAAAGTAGTATACTTATTACATGCCTATTTTTTTGTTTTTGTTTTCCCCTTCAAAGCTGTGTTTCCTCCCAAGGTACTTGGTTCATAAATATTGGATAGGATGTCAAAAAAGACATTTACAACAGTTTTCCAGGGAAATTTAGTAATAAAAGCACAACTGAAATTGAGGTGTAAATGTTCGTTTACATACACAGACACACACACATTTTTAATGTCAGTTATAGTTTGCAGAATTCACATGTACTATTTCTAAATAATTTAACTACCCATACTCCAAACCATGGGCACGGTGGGGCAAGCAGTTAGGATGCTGGCCTTATCAACTGCAAGTCGGCAGCTCAGTAGTTCGAGACCCAGGTGCTGATGGGTAATGGGATGAGGTCCTATTACTTGCTCCAGCTCCTGCCAACCTATCAATTCAAAACCATGCAAAATGCAAGTAGATAAAAAGGTACTGCCTAAACTGGTGAGAAGATAACAGCGTTCTGTGCACTTCGGTGTATCGTCATGCCAGCCACATGACCATGGAAGTGTCCTTGAACAATGCTGGCTCTTCAGCTAGGAAACAGAGGTGAACATTGCCCCCTAGAGTTGGATAGGACTGAAAGGAGGAATCTTTACCTCACCCCACACTATTAGTTAACAAGTAACAATGGGATAAATTTCTAGTGCTTTTTAGGCATATATATATATATATTAATACACATACACACACCTCAAGTACTGTTAGCAACAAAAGGCTGCTGTCAATCAGATAAATCATTAAAGCTGCTCCATAAAATATTTATCCTGAAATGTCTATATTCTGTTAGTTTCATATACAAATAGCTTTCTAGACTTTGTGTTGTTAATTCTGAATGTAACAGAAGAAAAAAATCCTACAAGTGGATAAAAAACATAGCAGCACTAGGGGTCAATTCATCCATATGAGGTTATTTTTTCCTTTTCGAACCAACTCATGAAGAACAAATGACAGCTTCCTTAATGAGTACTTCTTGGAATCTACATCCTCAGCCAGTGTATGGTTGCTTCCTGTTGAATACGAATAGCACAGGTGGTGGTTGTCCTGCAAAGCAATTCCTGTTATTTTTATCTGTCATAAGATTCGGATATGGCAAATAGAATGGTAATGTGAGAATGCTGCAATAGGATAAGTTCTCAGAATGACGTTCCAAATAGAAAATTACCTGCCATCCCATCTGCCACTGCAAATTCATCTTTTACCAAAGAATACTCCACCTCAGCCTGGTCACTGTTCATGGAACTGAATCTTGATGGGCTTGGAGTTTCTTCAGCTACATCTGTGGGCTGCAGAAACGCAGTATGAACATCCTGGATGTGAGCTTTAAGATCTTCATAGGAAGGCGCTCGAAAATCACAGCCATCACACTGCAGCACCTCCATGATCTTTGTTGGTAGGTTTTACATTAGGAAAACCTGAAAAGTTGAAGGAGAAATATATTGTCTAAGAACCCTTTGTTAACGGGAAAAATCACTACCATATGATATGTTGGTTCACAAAACTGTTGCAGCAGCAGATTTAGTACTGACCAAATAGAGGAAAATAAATATTCTCCAAACACAAGAAGTACAGCATGCCACAGCAGTAACAATTTTTTACAGAAATCTCAAACTTAGCACATTTGATGCATTCAAACATGTGATTCACAGTTACTTTATGCACAAGTCTTGCCCAATTGCCTTTTCTACTCTCACTTTACCTGTTCATCAAATCCACTTCCAAAGAACAAGGAAGCATATGTTGGAAAGCCATCAACAAGAAAATGCAATGGGAACTATTGTTGAAAAAGTTTTAAAAAGACAAGCAGATTATTTACTTAAGACATTTTATCCCATGCTTCCTCCAAGATGACGTGGCACACGTTATATCTTATCCTCCTTAACAACCCTTTGGGTTAGGCTCTTACTTAAGTTCAGTTGGTAGAGCCACCTGCTCTCTCATAGTAAGTCCAAACTTTTAACTAAAAAGTCTTCAAATTATTTCTCTTTCCAAGCTTACTACATTTGATACTCCTAGCTATTACAGAATGTCTTTTTCTGTAAGCTGTCTCAACTCTGGCATTCTCCAAAATATGCAGGGCCACAATTGTGCAATTCCAAGCCTACAAGATAAATGAAAAGGACAGCCCAACAGCATCTAGAATAGAAGAGGAATTTCAGTAATATAAAAAACGCGTACACTGATAAATTTCTCCCAGTGTTTTAGATCTCATAACCTTAAGTATGCAGATTAAACGCTTGGTAAATTTTATAGTTTCTACACTTCTGAGAAATTATCAATGAGTAAATGGAAAACAGGTAACAAACTGGGACAGTAATTGTATGCTAATATTGCAATGATCCAGCAGCAGCTATTACTTTAATGAACGAGCTGCTTATTTTAAAGTCTCCTCGCACTAGTCAGGTCATACTCAGTCTAGGAGCTCCACCAAATCAAGGGATGGAACAGCAGCCCAAATGTGCCCTGATAAAAATCCCATCTTCTCATTGTCATGTAATCCGAGATGACATTTATCAAGTGTTCAGAGCTGAACAGCATCCCACCAGTGTTACAAAGAAAAAAAGAGTGCTGTCAGGACCCTGTATCAGAAGAAAGTTCCTCTTGATAGCAGGATTTTAAAATGCGCTTCCACTGCAATATCTTGGTGCCCCATGCTCCTTCCTCTTTGCACCGAAAGACTGAATACTGTCTCTGCCTTCTTTTCAGCTAACAATTTAACAGCGATCAAGAGACTCAAATCGTTTATGTGCAAGCACCAGACCAGACGTGTGGAAGAGGTTGCTATCTGCTCTGGATCAAATTACAGCAGGGAACACAGAGGCCCCACCCCGTAAGTCTCCTTTTGCACAGTCCATTAGACCTGAAAACAATCTCTCTCCCCCCCAACCCCTTTTGCCATGGTACAGCAGATGACTCTTGAATTCAGAATGCTCCAGAGGAAAAAGCAGGAGAGAAAATAACAAAAACAGATCTTCTCACTGTCCATCTTCTTAACTTCCTCCCCCAGCAAAGTCTTTTCAGCTAAGTCAAACAAGCCACAGCTCTCGGAATGTGTTTATCACACTTTCAAGAGATACGAGCTCCTGCGTCACTGACGCTTTTAAGACTCACTAAGCCATCCTAGTCCTCTGAGCTTAGGAGGGAGGGAGAGAGAGAGGTAGGGGGGAGAGAGAATGAAAAGAGCAGCCATTTTAGCTCAGACAAGCCACGAAGGGAAGGAAAGGTAGGCTCAGGGCTTCTAGCATGCACACAACATGGCTTCACTTATCTCAGCCTCTTCTCCAGCCTACGGTGTGCTCCAGCTTCTCCCATCCTTTCCAAGACTAGCGTGAGAAACCTGCATTTTAAGATTTTTCCTTGAAAGGGAAGGAAGAAGACGCCTAACGTTTCAAGGTTGCAGTCAAACCTGCCTTTTCCCTCTCCTTTAATAAAGCCATGGACAAAAGACCTCTGAAGGTCCCTCCAACCCTTCATGTCCCATCAGCCATCGCCTTTGCTTAAGCAAAAGATCTGGCCAGGTGGCCTCACAGTCAAAAGCAAGAAGCAGAAGTGCAACCTTATTATTATTTTAAAAGAGGATGGACGGATGGATGGATAGATGGAAGGAAGGGAGGCAGGCAGGCAGGCAGAGAAGAGAAGAGAAGAGGAAGAAAGGAAAGAAGCACAGGGAGGGGGAAAGCCTTCCACATTATGCGCTTCAGCCTCATGGGAGTCATTCTTCTATCCACAGAAGACATACCATCTGAGTCTGCCTGCCAGATTCCAAAGTCTAATGACCTTTGTTAATCACCAGCCAAGCTGTCTGCTTAGCAAACCTTGCCAATAGGCACACCCTTCGACACAAAAACTGGAGCTATTCCTTTGGAGAGAAGTTCTCTTGAAAGCCCCATTGTGTGTGGAGACCAAGGGGAAAGAAAAAAAATGGGCGGGGAATCTCTTCCTTTACATACTGGATGGAGTCTTCCTTTAAGGACCGAAAGGAACCAGAAAGAAAAAAAGAAAAGAAAGCAGGACTTTCCATGCTGTTCATTCCTCCTAGTTTAGAAAGTTCTCACAGCAGCTTAGAAATCAGAAGGAAGGAGAGAGGGGGGAAAAAATAACAAATGAAACATCTCCCTACAAGGTTAAAAAAAAGCAAGTGACATGGCTGTATTTTCTTGAAGCTTCTTCTAAAGATGATTTACTCTGGCCTGCCCAGGAGTAAAACACTCAGACCAAACACTCAACTTGTACTATAGCAAAATGGATCGAAGAGCAAATGCAACTGCCAACTGTTAACCAGGACAACTGTCCCAGGACAGATCTGCCCGAAATGAGCAGAAGCCGAGCTGAATAAAAGCAGACCCAACACGCTTCAGAGCAGTGTTTTCTGGCTCAGCTTTCATTCATTTCAATGGAGGTTTTACAAGGAAAAGAATAAGATGTTGGAGGACTGCACTGATCAGTGTGTGTGTATTTATTTAATGATCTCTAACTTGAAGACAGTGCCCCTGCCTTTACAATAACATTTATGGTCAGTTACATCTGAGTGGTCTCCAGTTTCACATTTTCATCAAAATCCGAAGAAACCATTTCTCTATTAATTAATTATTACTTCTAGAACGGTTGAAGATACAGTCAAACTCTTCCAAAGGCCTTATATGGTTTCAGTGATCAAAATAGAGTGTGTGTATTTTTCTTTGTCTAGGGAAATAAGAGAGCAGGGAGACCCATCTGTCGGCCAAAGAAGGAGCTTTTTGCTGCTAATGTTAATATGCTGTCAAGATGCACATGAAAGAGAGATATATGGAAACAATATTGGCATGTTTGTCCGTGAGGACAAAGGCAGTAATAGCATACTGTCCATATGATTACTGATAGATTATCCAATAATAAGAATATATGAAAAAAAGACTATGAAAGTTATTCAAAATCTGGTTGCCAACAAAATGTTAAAATTTGGCATCCAGAAGAAAATTATGCAAACATAAAAAACATATAAAAAACATATCATCATCATTATTATTTGTTCTCAAAAATGTGAATTCATAGCTGCCTATTCTCTCGCTGGCATTGGCCTTCATATGCATCAAATTCTTCCCAAGAACTTTGGATGTCGTAATATATTGGTGCAGTATACGTGCTGATCCAAGCAGTGTGGCTTTCTGCAACTGACAAATGGAAATTTTATCAATGCGTGGATTTTATAAGTGCTGCCCAAGACTTTTTGGTATGGCATCCAATCTGTCAATATCTACTAGGTCTACATGGCTATCTTATGTCACAAACTTACAATTATTTAATAACAACTACTTCCTTATTCTTACTTAATGCAATCATTCTAATATGTAGCCAAAATAAAAAAAATGCAAAACTTTCTTCAAAAGACTAGATTTTTATTATTAGATGTACTAGGAAAATATTTTGCCTCCTATCCAGAAGACTTTCTTCATTCAATGGGAAAATGGAAGAGATGGCAAGAAAAATAAAAATAATAGTTTTTAAAGTCTTTTTAAGAAAGTTTTGCATTTTTTTGCTACAAATCATATCTGGGATTCATTAGAATATACACAGACAACCATTCTAATAATTTAGTACTAGGAAACATTCTGGAGGGATTATGTTTAAGAAACATTAAAGAAGTTAGAAAAGAGCTGTGCATGGCACTAAAACAATTTCTCATGTATGAGAAATGAGTGTACCACATATATTCTAATCCCATTTAGATGTTCACTTAATGTGAAGAAATCAAAGTCTAGAGCAGTGTTTCTCAATCTTGGCAACTTTAAGATGTGTGGACTTCAACTCCCAGAATGTCCCTGCCATCAGTAGAGAAGTTCACATGTCTTAAAGTTTCCACGGCTGAGAAACATTGCTCTAGAGAGATTGGGACACACAGTTCAGCTCCATTATCAGTCCAAGTTCCCAAGTGGGAAATCTGAAAAGGAAATCATATCTGCTTGCATGGAATTAGAGCTATCAAAGCAACCCATGACTTTGTTTATCTGAATTCCTAATCATGCAGAAAGCAATCAAGCAAACCAAAGAATCCCTTTCCTTAGATCTCCCCACACATTCAGGTAAATACTTAAACAACATTTATCCACTATAATTTACTATTCCCATTTTGTTTGCATTCTAGATCAAAGTTGAGAGAATAGTGAAACTACTTCCATATTTAGAAACTTGTTTTTAAAATATATTTGGATATTATAATGTAACATAAGACTTCAGAGATTTAATAGAGGGGAGGGAAAAGAGTCAAAATTTTTAGTGTCCTAGCCTGACAGACTTCTCTGGATCCCAGCCATTGTTTAAAATTACACACTAAGTGAAGTCTTCAAACACAGGTCTCCTTAGGTAATATGACAAGACACACACATGTGTGCTCAGGCATATTAGAATTTATCGGGAAATAATTGTAGTTTAATTAAATAAAAGTATACCAGACATTTTTCTAGTATCAAGTTCAAGAAGGATCTCAAATTCCATGCAGAAAGATGAGGAAAGGGGAGGAGAACAGTCCTTTGCTGGAAAAAAAAAAGGTATGAATCCTCCAAAGATACACTTGTATAGAGTTGTGCATTCTCCATACATTTGAGCAAATGTTTCTTAATACAATCCAGAAGGCCATAGCATTGGTCTAATCTTTTTTTCTAACTGGAGAGAGATTACTCTACCCAAAATAAGCACTGAAACAGCAATGTGATTCAACAACCAACTAATTATAGATCTTACAAAACCCTCAAGAAATAGAACCTGAAATACCATAAGCAACATCATACTGAGTGCATTCTTTTTTACTATTTCCTTGCTATTGAATTCTTGATTTTAAATTTGGAAATACTAGCAGTCTTAATGCAAAGCCTCCTATTACCTTAGATTGCCAGTGCAATATTTTACACACAAACCTGGGTGTGTCTTTAGGATAAATATTTTGACACTTTAAAAAAATATTGTTAACTGTCACCTCTGTATCATCCACATTAGATCTAGTGCAAACACAGCACTATGACCTGAAAAGTGGCCAATCAGAAAGTAGATTTGCAATGGGCAGCTCCCTTTTTTAGTAAAGAATTTCCTCCTATCTGGTTTCAACTATGTTCTAGTTTAACATGCATAAGCAACTACCAAATTTGCTCAAAATCATTTGCAAATCTTCTCCAACTTAAAGTTTCAAAGTTTAACTGAAGACTATCACAATGGTAAACGATGGTTAATGGTTAGTGTTAACCCTAATTGTTTGTGTGTAATCTAGAATGGTTAATCACAAGTAAAAAACGGATAGAAGCCTATCTCAGTTTAATGTGCACAAAACCAACCAATTAAAGTCAAACTAAATGTTAGTTGTACATTCTCATTATAGACTCACCTTAAGTTCCTCTGGCATGAAATATTTAGAAGAGTTATTCAGACTGATGTCTTTATGAAAGTAATGGAAAATAGCCCTTTGTAGTAGTGCTGAGGCAACAGAGAGGAAATGGGTGACAGGATGTGACTATTTAAATACAAAAGCAACCAGACTTAGTGCAGTGACCTTGAGCCCAAGAGAAAGTTTAATATGTGGAGGCCATCTGCCTCTGATAGGTTTAATGTGGTGAAGCAGCAGAAGTAAGGAAGGAAGTAGACTGATGCCAAACCAGTTAAAAAGACCTTATGAATACTGGAGTAACTACCAAGTTGCAATTTGTGGCTTCATGGGAGAAGGTTGAAATTTCCTAAGATACATATAAATAAGTTCATGCTTGAATATCTGGTGACTAAAAAAAGATATTAGATATATTTGCACGACAAACAAACTCAATATAGGTTTGACAATTTCCAGGAGACCTCTACAAACCAAAAGATCTCTCCAAGATTAAGAGATGTTCTCTTTCTAGTCAACTTGAAAACGTTCAGCTCTTAAAGGAAAATTGCAGTATCTGCTGACAGAGAAGAGTTTTTCGCAGTAGTGATGGACAAAAGAACATATTTTTCAACAGGACAAACTTTAGCTTTGCGTAAAGGCTAGGAGAACTTCATTGGAAGCTGTCAACCAACAAATAGTAGAAGCAAAAAACAATTCCTTCTTGTTGGAATTAAGTTCCAGAATTAAACTGCTGGCTCAGATATAATATGGGTATGAATTATATTTGTGTTGCATGACAAGGAAGTAGAAACATATGCAAGTAGAAATCTATTCATGTAGGTATATATGATTAAAGATGAAAGATTGTAAAATGGTGGGAGGATGAGATATGACTCAGATTAGACTTCTATTCTAATACAGTACTTCACAAAGATGTAGTAACTATAAATCCAGATCTCAAGCCCAGAGTGAAGAAAGGATTCTCAGGATTCCTGTCTTCCAAATGTTTGTATTTCTTTTTTATGTTTATAAACTGCTTTCCCAAAATAAATCTCTTTCCAAAGATGACAGTATAATTTTAAAAAACCCACAATTTATTAAAACAATAATAATTTTAATAATCAATTAGCAATATCTTTAAGAGGAATAAAGAATGTGAGGAACATGTGAAAATGCAAGTAGATTAATGGGGACCTCCTTCGGAGGGAAGAATTGCTGGTCGGCAAATCGACGGAGGAACAACTCGGCGCGACGGAACATCGAAAGTCAGCGCGAAAAACTTGCCCATCCCGGGGGTGGAGAAGGAGTCTCGGAGAAGACTCACCCTGGAAATGAACATTGCCGGCCAGCCGAGGGGGGCGGGGTAAAATAAAGAAAATGTATAATCACTAACCTATGATTCCAAGAGTCTTTGGAAATTAGCAGCATAGAAATATGATTAATAAATAAATAATAAAATTTTAATGTATTAAGGTCTAGTGGCTTGACATTGTGAATCCATCTTTTTACCATTCCAACATTTTGACTTGTGTTCTGTTAATTGCATTATCATTTTTTCCTGCCTCCACAGTTTTTCCATTATCAAACTACATAAAATATTTTTTTTATTTTTCAAAAAATGAACTGTTTTTTAAAATGTTATGAAATGTAGCTTAATATCATCTTTCAACCAAAGAATGAAATTAAAATAAATATTTTAATCTGTATCTGCTAAAGAGCTGTAAAGGAGAACATAGCTCAACTAATATTAAGAGGGAACATGCTTGAAAGAATAAGATCCCAAAAAACTTAATGGATATAAATGGGCCTTTCCTCTAGACACCAATAAAATAAGGCATTAGAAACAAACATAAAAACCGATTATGTTCAAAAAGATCATTAAAAATTTTGGATTTGTCAATTAATGGCACATCTTGTTCAATGACCAATTATATAGATACTTTCCTGCCTTTTTGCTGGTAGCGATTCTATTTACCAGATGTTGTTTGAGGAGTTGAAGTCTTACAAATCATAAAAGTTGGCATAGTTAGTAATATACAATGTTACAGTGCTTCTTTTACCTGTAAGCAAAATTAAATGTGTGGTGGCGCAGCAGATTAATGCTGCCAATTATGTCAACCAGATGGCCGGCATGCTGGCAGGTTGATTCCCAAGCTCCGCAGGTCGTTTCCCAAGCTCCGCATGACGGGGTGAGCGCCCATCACTTGCCTCAGCTTCTGCCCACCCGGCAGTTCGAAAGCATGTAACTGGAGAGTAGATAAATAGGGTACCACTTCAGTGGGAGCTGGCCGGCTTCGGCGGGACGGGCGAGGCGAGCGATGGAGAGTTGAGTGGTGAGTCGGAAGCAGCCCACCCTCCTGCCGGGGGCGGAGCAGGAACTGCGGAGATGCCCAGATGCAACACTGCCGGCCAGCGGGGGGGTGGGGTTAGTTTACACAATTGTATAAATATCTAATCTATGTAAGCCGCCAAGAGTCTTCGGAAATTGGCAGCATAGAAATGTGTATAATAAATAAATAAATATTACTACAATTTTCATGCAGCTATGCAACTGAGATATCCAAGTTACATCAGTCAACTCATTAAAATGCTTTTTACATCTTAGAAGCAGACTGCATGCACAACTATAAGTTTGTTGTATCATCTTTCCTCATTTATTTGGAAATCTGCATTAATTTGGTTGGAATTGCCTTTTCTTTCAATTGGTTCTGCATATTATAAGGACATACCAGATTCTCTTCAGAAGGGAAAGAGTTAATTTCTGGTCAGGTACTATCTGCCTGTTCTTCCTGATATCGCAAAATGACCGATTAGGCTTTTTTAATTGTTTCAGCTAATTTTGAAGTATATTCCTCAATCATAATTTTAAGTTTATCTATGAAAACTGTCATTAGCTGTTTGTAAATTCAAATAAGAGTTTAAGCTGTCAATGGACAATTCTTAGCAACTACGTCCATGTCTACTGTAAATCTCTATCTAGACTAAAGCAAGCCTCTGCTTTAACTCTATCTTCTGCTGTGTAAGGAGCTTATCCTCTAAGGCAGGGGTTCTTAACCTGGGGTACAGGGACTCCTAAGTGGTCCACGATTAGGTTTTAGGGGGCCATAAGGGTCAGATTAAAAAAATAACACTTTTAATGTTATTTTTAATAAAAGTACAAATACTCATTGCATGCAAAGTTGCGTCTATGTAAATATTTCTGTGGAGGAGGTTCAAAGCTTTCATCAGATTCTTAAAAGGGTCCATGACTCAAAAAACAGTAAGAACTACTGCTCTAGGAGAGAAATTCATGTGACTCCAATTGAGCATAATACTTACTAATAGAAGCTATAAAGGAAGCAGACTCATTTCTATCACCCATCAGCTAGAGAAGATCTTTAGTTTTAGGCTATTTGTAAGTTCACTCTCAAGTCAAAACTCTTTGCAGTTGCTTTTTGTTTTATTTTTTCTGACTATGATGGCTACTCCATTTCTTCTCAGGGATTCTTGTCCACAGTAGTAGATGGAGTGGTCATCTGAATGAAAT
>JANHZU010004506.1:287337-297624 GCA_032468055.1 Acrochordus granulatus
CCGATATGTAAAACTTAATTAATAGCATTTTCATGATTCCATCAACATGTGTCATCATTTTTCCCTCCTCCCCATGACTGACTATGCACAGAAATTATAACTAGTTTATACTAGTTTCTTAATAGTGAAGGATCAAAAAGACTAGGAGGAAAAATGGATGTGAAAGAGCTTGCACAAAAACTGTGAAGTTACCAGACTTCCAGAGGAAAAATGCCAGGTTGAAGATGGTTCTGCAAAAAGCAAAGCCAAGAACCACAGCCAAATGAGGAGATTGCAAGTCGATTGGCTCTTTGTTATTCCTCTCTGGACAAGTAGAGAACTTGAGATTGCCCACAAGTGCTCCAATTGCTTCTCATGAGGAGACTGCAAGATAGCAGTCTCCAGCACGCTGAGACTCTGGAAGACGAGGGAAAATAGCCATCTTGCTCAAATTGCAGTTGGCCCCTTTAAAAGGACACTGGGTTCTCATGTTTCCTTTTCTAATCACCTTCAGAAATTGCTTGTTAACTGCTTTCCAACTACTAGGATTCTTTGGATCAATAGGTTTTAGAGCCCTAAATGAGTTTCCTTCACTGCTTAACAAAACATTTCAATAAAAATTTTAGAACTTATTTTTTAAAATAACCAGCAAAAGGATGATTAAATTTAGAAAAATTACAAATGGACTAAGTGTCTAGATAAATTTGAGATAAGATTTTGGAGTTAATAATAAGAATCTTTCCTGTGGGAAAATGCTTTTGCTTTGAATTCAGAAACATAGTAAGACTTTAAACATTGGACACAAGAGGAAATTGGAAGGAACCAAAGATTATAAGTATTTAGAATTTGACTTATAAATACAGAATTTTAACTTTGAACATATTGAAATATATTTTTGAACAAAGGACCCAAAAGTTAATTTTAAGAGTATTTGCCTCTATAACTAGACTATGTTTAAAAGATATTATGGAAAAGAAACAACTTTTACTTGACAAGATTGAAACTGATTTGAAAGTAGATTTAAAAATGACAAACTACAAGAATAACATGGGAAAATATGTTACACTCGATATACAAAAGAAACTGGCTGATGTCTTATTAAAATGGATATACAAATAACCATGAGCAAGTGAAATGAATAATTTTCCTATCCTGGATTTACAAAGGAAGCTTGTTAAAATTTTAAAGAATTATGTGACAAGAAAATATGAAAAGAAAGTTCCAGGACATTATTTGAAGGTACTAAAGATCAAGATGCTAAAAGTAAAAGATCTAGAAATTTCCACATAGAGAAAATGAGGTGTAACATCAACCTGAAACTGAAGATACTAACAAGATAAGTGACTCAAATGGAATGGACAAGGATATCAATCTTAGACTTGTGGTATCTCCAAAATAGACACAAAGTTTTTATATTTAGGCACTTTAGTTCGTTTTGGTCAATGTATTGTAAATAAGTAAATAATATCTCCATTTAATCACTCTTTAATCACCCCTTAGCTATTAATATTAGTCTGATTATAAGAATCAGTATGACCACTGAATCATATGAAGCAGACCCGAAGGATGGTCAAATTGAACCTTTTTCTTCCTTCATGGAATGATTTGCATGAGATTATCCCATTCTACTCTCCAGTACTGCTTGAGATTAATTATACAAGAAATGTAAATGGTTGTTGTGACCTGTTGTCATGTGGTATGGTCTATAATCCAAAACTTGATTTGGATTGCCAGGACTGGCACGTTTACTAGATTCCAGTCTCAAAGATCAAGAAGCCAAAACCAATCCAGATAATTAAGCCTGATAAAAACATTCTTCAATCAGCATTAATTTTCCTGCCCTGAACACCAAATGCACCCTATTGCTTCTGCTCATTTAACTAGGCAGGAGTAGTATTTAACTTTTTATCAAGCAGACTTTGGAATTAGAAAAGCTATATTGCTGCATGAATCCACCAGCTTTCTCTAGAACACAAGCAGCTGTTCAGTCCTTCAGTCAAATATTTGCTGTCATCAAAAAAAATAAAAAAAGCCTTTAAAAAAGAGATGACAACAGACATCTTGATCAGGCTATTGATAACAAAAATTATAGATTCTAGCACTCTTTGGAATGTAGCAAGTCAGGAATAAGTCCTATTTTTCTTTAATCAGCTTACATAATGTGATTTCATCTGATTGGAGAAGTATGGGAGTTGTAGTCCAGGATATCTGGGTAACAGTCAGATTAGAACTCTGATTTAGATGTTGCCAAATCAGTTCCTTGGGAGTACAGAGGCTCAAGTAGCCCTGAGCTACTACTGTTAATTTTGGTAAGCATGAAAGATCCTGGTGATATTGACATTGACTGTAACTGCAAGTCATCTCCAATTGTAAATTATGGACTATTCCTTATTACACAGACAGGATTAGCCAAAAGCAAGGTCTTTGTAAAGCTGTTTGCATAGTTAGTGCTTATTCAAAGTATTTCTGGCATACAAAGAAACACAGGAACCTGGACAGAAGAAGCCATGTAAAAACCTACAAGTACTAATCAATAAACTGAACCGGCTCAAAACACAAACACACTGAATTCTGTTTTATTTTTATCATGAATGGAGGTGCCAACTTTTACAAGGTAACTAAAACAAATGAAAAACAGTTTGTGGAAGGTGACCATTATCTCATTGCACCTAAATACAAATCTTAATTACCAAAAGATCAGATTAAAAACTCAATTTTATTATCCCCATTTCTTTGCAATAATTAGTGGAGGGCAAGCAACAGAAGATTCTTGCTAAGCATTTTCGGTTTAATATGTGCCTCCCATCCCACATAGTGCCAAGAAATGCAAACTACATCTCACGTTAATAATATTTCAATTTAATCATTCCATGAGGATGTTTCAGTACTGTATCTACTCCCAGAAGGCTCAATAATATCTTATTCTTAGATAATCCTCATGAACAGGTAACAATAAAAACAACAAGACACATCATCTGTGCTTCTAATTTAGTAAACCCAGAAATATCCATGATGTGTTTATATAGCAGAAACCTGATTATTTTAAAAAGCAACCCAATTTCAATGTACCCAAAGATATTTTGAATGCTCTGCTGGTCAATAAGTTCTGAAGAACTAATAGAAAATGTTCTGAACATTTCCAGAATTTTGCCTTCAAAAGTGTAACACCATAAATGCCATTTTATTGGCTCCTTAATTAACAGCACTGAACCTATTGGTGACACAGCTAATTGAATGTCAATGAATTTACAAAAAAGGAAGAAATGCTCCCCAAATCTATAGTAATGTCTTATTAAGAGACAATTGTGATGGATTTTTACTACAACATGGCAATTGCATAATTGCATAGTCTACTCTATATCATTTGCAGTATTCTATACCCTTCCCCATTTCCTAGTCATCGCATAGAGTTCTCAGATGATTGCGGCTATTGAACAAAAGTGTCTCTGGGCTGGAGACAAAGGAAGGAATCGACACATTACAATGGAGCTTCATCAGAAGCTTAGGACTTTTCACATGACTGAATGCTTCCTTTTCTCCAGATTTTGTGAACCTCTTCCAACATCCCTTCCCAGCCTTCATTATACAAAGCTTTTGGAATATTCTTCAGTTCCTTCAAGAGAAATAAAAGGCAAATTGAAAAGAAGAAAGAGATGTGGAAAAGCCAAGAAATGTGCATCTGGGCTGGACTTCTCAGTTGACAATACACAAAGGTGCAGCTTTATCACAAAATGAGAAGGCTGTGTTATAAAGGACAAGATGCAGAGCACAAAGTGGGGAGAATCTGTTTAAACTTCCTGCACTGGCATGAAATGGCTGCTTTTCTTCTTAGTGCCAACTCCAGTGCTTCATGTTGACATTACACATCCTCTGCTAAAGAACCACCCCCATGTTACTGCTTGCCCAACAGAATTATCTCCTGTGTCACAGCAGTGGTAATAGATCTGCTGGCTCTGCAAATCTGAAAGGCACTATTTCAGAAGTCTAACATTAGCAGCAACTGAGCACATTTTTCAGAAACACGGAGTTAATCTGTGGGGCACTCTCAGCAAGACATTACCTGCCCTAACCTTCTGTTAGCCAGATGGTCTCTTTTCCCCTAAACCCATTAAACTTTACTTCATTAAAGCAGTCTTTAAAAAAAAACAAGCACAGAGCACATCAAAACTGTTATCTTAACATAAAGTCTCTGTGCAACAGTGCACCTGGTCTATCTCCAACTGGACCGCTGATAAGAACATGACCTCAAAGAATAACTAGAAGCTGTAATTCACACTAACAGGGAAGAAAAACACACACAATGAAGTGATGTGCCAGACTGAGCAGCCTGACAAGGTAAATCAGATGTATTTTGAACAATTGCATACTTCCCCCTTCAAAAGGCAATGGAATCCCTTCTTCATCTATTATCCAGTATTTTAACTGAAAACTCGGCAACTATCTTTGAAATAGTCTTTAAAACCAAAACTACATGTTTACAAAAGCTCTTGGTAATATTCCCTTGCTACTCAACTGATCAATATAAACAAGGATGATGAAAGAAAAGAATATGGTTGAGTGTGAATGGAATGAGTGAAAAGGTTCTGTACTCCTAATTTTGACTGCTACAATATATACCACATCTCATCAACTGTTTCAAAGTTAGCCAATGTGTAATTGTTCAAGCTATCAAAAATATTTATCTTAAATGAAATAAAACTCTGTGACCTTGAGGTGAGAACACAATCTGGGCTTCTCCCTAGATATGCTTAGGATCCATGTATCAAATCTAAATGTACTTGTTGACTTACAGTCTAATTTAACTAATACAATTTCTTTAATAACTGAAAATCATACTCTTAAGAGTTTTTAAATTCTGACTAAATGGAAAGAAACAACTCATAAGAAAACAAAATCTTCAAGGATAACTCATGTTCCATTAGATCACAATATACTGGATATGATTTACAAAGAACAGGCTTTTGTTTTCAGACTGTGTTGTTTAATCTCTCCTATTGCTAAAGCTGCTATACCCTGGGACTAACTTTTTAGGGAATAAAAAATACCTATAAAATGATTTTCTGTTAATGCCAAAGGAAGCAAGTTTATTGAAACACACACAAACCATAATAATAATAGTAATCATCATCCCAGGTTCTTGGGAAGGACTCAGTAGGAGGATAAAAATGCCAAATCCAGTCTAAACATCTGATTGAAACCAACCATATTAACAACAAAAGGCTATGCTGCTTGGATATGTATGTATATTACAGTTACATTACAACATCCTAGATTCTTGGGAAGAACTCAGTGCGTATGAAGGCAACTCCAGCTAAAGAACTGGCACTGTGACTTAACAATATTGTGAATAGATAATAATGTCTGCTTATCCCAAGTCCTTCAGAAGGACTCAATAGGGGGATAAATATGGCAAATCCAGTCTAAACATCTGGTTTACTGTGTGACCAATTAATTGGAAAATCAGAAACCAAAATTCAGTCATTTACAAACACTATAAAATTTTTAGCACAGATACAGCATTGGAATTTGGCCTAGGGAAATATGGTACAATAGTATTAAAACAGGGTAAAATTACAAACAGTCATGGAATTAAAATGCTGAATGGCCAAACCATCAGGATGAAGCCTACAAGTACCTGGGAATGTTACAATTGGATAATATCAAACACAGACAAGTTGAAATATGATTGAAGAATACATCCAAAAAGTGAGAAAACTGCTGAAGACAAAACTGAATGGTGGAAACACCATCAAAGCCATCAACACCTGAACTATATTTGTGATACAATATACTGCTAGAATGATTAGCTGGACACAAGCTGAACTGGACAGTTTAGACCAAAAAACACGAAAATTAATGACCATTATGCATTATATCCCCATAAGGATATTGATAAATACAGAAGTGGAGGCAGCAGTTTACTTCCAGTCAAACAAACTATCAAAGACAGGTTTGAACAAAGATTGATACAAATTAAAAATTGAAACTTACTGAATGTACAGGAAACAAAACATGAATATTGAAATAATGTAATGAAAACATGAAAAGCATTACATGGTCCATTTGTACAAAAGATCAAGGGGAATATAAAGATAAAACCTGGTAATGGTTTACAACAGGAACATTAAAAAAATAAACTCAATGGTTGATTTTGGCTGCTCAAGAGCAAGCTATTTGAACTAATGCAACCAAGGCCAGAATTGAAAACTCATTGAATGATTCCAAGTGCATATTGTGCAAAGAAGCAGAAGGAACAGTAGATCATATACTCAGTTCATGCAAGAAGATTGCACAAATCTTTATAAACAATGAACAAAGCACAGTCTCCAAAATGATTCACTGGAACATCTGTAAAAATTATCATGTGTCAGTAATGAAAAATTGGTTGGAAAAAATTAAAAAAGTAAATATGAGGTTAAAATACTGTAGAATTTCTGAATACAAACAGAAAGTATAGATAATTGATGTAGCAATACCAGGTTATAGTACAACAGAAGATAAAAATTAGAAAAGATCATCAAGTATCAAGATCTGAAAACTGAAGCTGAAAGATTAGAACATAAACCAACCATGAGGATCCCAGTGGTCATCGACACATTGGATGCCATAACAAAAAATCTTTGACAGCACTTAATCAATTTGCACATTGACAAAATTTTCATCTGTCAATTATGAAAGAGCACACTGCTTGGATCCGCATTTATATATTACGACATTCTAGATTCTTGGGAAGAACTCAATGCTTTTGAAGGCCAACACCAGCTAAAGAACTGGCAGCTGTGATTTCACATTGTTGTGTATATAATAATACTTCTCCCTAATCATAGTTGGAATTACAAGCAATGTTCTCAGAATCCAGGTTCTAAATGAATTTAAATTTAATTTGCTCAAAATGAATGCTGTAACAACAACAAAAAATCCTTCATCTGGATCAGTACTAATGATTATGACAGAAAAGATCAATTTTCCCCAAAGTAACAAATCATTCCCAGCCAGGATGACTATTGGAAGAATGGATGTTGCAGTGTGCTTTTTGAATCACTGGGTTAGGAATATTAGTATCTACCATTTTGCTTCTTTTTTGTTTCTTGCAATTTAGGACATGCTCCAAAAGAATGGATATCCAGAATCATTGTTTTTATATAGAATAACTGCAGCAAGATTATTGTATACACAAAAATGGAAAGACTTGGCAATACCTACAATGGAGGAATGGTTGGTGAAGATGACAGAACTTGCTGAAACGACTAAACTGATTAGTTTGATTAAAGAAAAGACAGTATCTATGTTTACTGGTGACCAAAAACCCTTATGACTTTTTGCATAAAAAAGAAAAAAAATGAATTTAAGATTTGTAGTTCTGATGATTAGACAAAATAGATTATAGAAAGAAAATAGTCACATAACTTTAGAAAGATAGGTTAAAATATAACTGTAACTGCTGTGAAGAAGCTGCCGAGTCATTTTTGAGTTTGGTGGCATATACATTTAATAAATAAATATACAGATCAAAGCCACTTCTTTATATGTTTTATTTTTTCTGTTTTCTTTTCTTTATTTTTCTTTCTACATATTTAGCTTTTTCTTTCTTTTTGTTCTATTTTAGTTTATATTAGGTCTTATAGTGGTTAAAATATTCAACAAAAATTTATTTTGGCAGTTTGAAACCATTCGAAATACAAGTAGATATGTAAGTACCACCTAATTCAGTGGGAAAGTTAACAGTGTTCCATGTGCCTTGGTATATAGTCATGCCGAACACATGACCATGGAAGCTTCTTCGGACAATGCTGGTTCTTCAGCTTGGAAATGGAGGTGAGTACTGCCCCGAGAGTTGGTCATGACTGAAAGGGGAAACCTTTACTTTTTTATTTAAAAACTTATTTTTTATTTTAATTTTTTTTATTTAAAAATTTATTTTATGAGCACATGCACACGAACACACAGAAAACAGACATCTTGTATAAAGTAATATCACTCTATAAAGCATATATGTATAAAGCATATATATATAATAGTAATAGTAGTAATAGTAATAATTCCTTATCACACAATTTTCTTTTAGAATAAGCAACATCATGTAAAGTGTAGAAAATGAGTAAAAAATAATAAACTAAATAAAGGCATGATCAATAAACAAAAGGATACATAGCTAAATTTAATTTACAATTGTAACTGAGCTCACAATTATGGTTGTAAGTCATAATTTTCGTAAAGTGGATCATCATGTGACCAGACCAATTTTACATCCTTTTTTGCAGCAGTTGTTAAGCTAACCCATTGTCCACTATGGAACGGTTTTTGCCGTAAACCAGAAATAAACATCAGTTCCAGCAAAAACATTGTAAAGTACAGTCATGCGACCGCAGGTGCTGCAAATGGATAAAAATGCAGGCCCACTGCTGAGTCCCAAAATGCAGTCACATGACCATATGGGGAGATAGACATTGGAACTTCGAAACCCGGTTGTAAGTCCCATTTTCAGGGTCTGTTGTAAGTCAAGGCTTACCTATAAACCAATACCATTCACTATATTTCTCCATGTTTATTTAACTTTGCAAATCATCTTTAGTTCCACCATGCCATGTCATCACCTGCATAAATAAGTACATTTATGTATGTACTCACAAATCAAAACACTTCTAAAAAGTCCTTATATATTTATCTATAAATACCTAACAATCCAGAACATCATATATTCTGATCTTACTGACTTCTCTATGTTGAACTATTTCTGAGCACTCCATTTATTCTTACGTATGCTTTATCCTCTTACCACATTCAGAAATCAACTTTCAGCTCCATAATCACACAACACATCCCATGCTTTAAGTCCATTCATTTTATAAGGTAAAAAGATAAAGATTTGTCTAACTTTAAGGGGCAGTGATAATCACCAATTCACAGCTGAGGGAGCCAGTGTTGTCCAAAGATGCTTCTGTGGACATGTGGCTAGCATGACTATACGCCACGGTGCACAGAATGCTGTTACCTTTCCCACCTAAATTTGGTGGTACTTATTTATCTACTTGGATTTTTACAAACTTTAAAATTGCTGGGTTGGCAGGAGCTGGGGCACTGCATTACACAACTCTTGTGTCTCAAACTCGGGCTGCTGGCCTTCCAGCTATAAGTCCAGCGTCTTAACCACTAGGCCACTGCATCTCTTATTTTATAATGCATTTTATCATGCATGCCTCTAAATCAAGAAACACACAATGGACTCTCTCACAGTCATGTATGTTTCAAAAACGTTGATATTGAAGAAAATAACTTAAAAATTATCTTTGTAAACTGTCGACTTATTTCACCAGAATCAATACATTCTCCTTTCTACACTTAAAACATAGTAAATTAAAAAATTAATTCAAGATTATTTAATATCAAAACTTGGCAATATGCCACAGATGCACTTCTGCACACACATAACATGGCAACTTTCTTCTGTATATGGTAACAGAACCTCCGAAGTCCCATTAGATAATCTGAAACTTCATCTACCAAACTGACATGATAAAAATAGCTTACCAACCCCTTGAAGTCTCAATAGACCATTTGATATAGCAGGATAGCATTAGCAAAGCTAAGTAGACATGAACTCTTAAAATAAACAACTCTACAGTGAAGACCAGAGTCTGTCACACCCTAAGTTACCATAGATGAAATGATTGAAAACCACCTGAAGGAACACACAGAAGTCTATTTTAGACCAAGAGCAGCATTTAAGTTATGCACAGGCCAATATCATCTGCTTTCAAAACATGCACTATAGATTAACAGAACAGTAGAGTTATCATGTTTTGATATGTTAGCTGACACCCTCTGAGAAGAAAATATAATGAACATCAATTTGACAAAAACATTAGTGCTACTGAAATATCTAATACCAAATTTTCTATTCTAGAAAAAAAATCCCTTTCTCATAATAATTAAATTGGGGTCATATAATGAAATTGTTACACATTTTAGACAAAATGAAGTACCTTTTCCATATAAAACATTATTTATTTAGGTCATCAACATAAAATGTAAAGATAGGACATTAATGTAATGGGATGTTAAAAATAAGTAGCAAGTCTTATTGTAGATTGGCTATCCATATTTTTCTCCCTTTCCCAACTATGACTATGTATGCAGAACAACTATATCCAAAATCTCTCTCTGAATACCAATCAGAGACAGATGACGGTGCTGGCTATCAGCTATATGTATTTATTAAATTTGTATGCCACCGAAATCTGAACACTCTCAGTGGCTAACAACAATAAAACAATACAATTAAAAACACTAAAATAAACCCATTAAACA
>JANHZU010004506.1:305169-317808 GCA_032468055.1 Acrochordus granulatus
TTCAAGAAGCTATACTTTCAGCCATGCTAATATTTCTATATTACTCATTATTTATGTGTCAATTTCCTCATTATAAAGACTTCTTTGCCATATATTAATCTTTTATGGAATAACATCTTCATTTTTTTCAGAGGACCAAAAAACTGTCATATCTATGTTTTTATTACTTCAGTTTTGAGGCCACTCAATTCACAACTACCTTGAGCAACTTACAATTTAAAAAATCAGAAAGAAAACAATATATGGTAAAGAAAAAGAATACCGCTGACTATAAGACCAAAAACCAAAGGGGTTCAATCATCATCCCAACCCAAGGCCAAAATTACAATGAATTGCTTAATGGTTAAGCTGAAAAAGCAGATGAATTCCAATAAATATGAATGTGCGTATATATGTTCATCTAGGTTTCTGCAATATCATTAAGATGGAAATGGGTAAAACATTAAAATCTCATGACATCAAAGAGAAGTATACACTCACCTTAAGTCAAAAGTTAAGAGCTCTTACAGTTTTCTAATAGAGTACAACTGGAATATTTGATTGTGCAGGCAAAGAAAATTGCTAAATTCCTGCTAGAAGTTGAGTTAGTTATTTTATTGGGAAGAAAGTTGAGCTTTTCTTTTCTTTTTTTAAAAGAACATTCATCATTGACTATGAATGGTGTTTCATTTAAAATCTCTCATGCATTCTTTGTTGAAATTTTCTTGAATGTCTACAAAGATGCCTTTAAGTGATGTCTGATTTATCTTTACCTTAAGGTAAGATAAAAAGTATATGTAATTTTGTATTATATTAAAAGGGTAAAATTTTATAAGTAGAAGCTGTGTATGAATAAATTAATCAGTGAAAGAAAAACAATCAGAAAGGACTAACAAACTTCTTAAATAAAGCCAGAACAGATATTTTAATTGTCACAGATTCACCCTAGCTTATTTACGTTTGACCTAGCACAGCGTGTGAACCCAAATACTATTAATGTATCAATAAACTGTGGTGTCAATTATGATGATCCATAGCCCAGGTGTAAATTCAAGAAAATCAACAGAAAGGACCCAGCCAAAGACCATATCAGAGCATTGTGCTTTGTTCCTCTGATGACTCTGTGAGCATGTATCTCATGAATGTGAGAAGGAAACATACAGTTAGGATCAAAAGTTACCTATTTATAATTAAGAGCTGTACATGAGTTTTAAGAATATTGTTTTGTCAGTATCTTAGCTACAATTATACTGACAAGGTAGAAGAGTCATTATCTTCTCATGACTTCCAGCTATCAGTGACATGCACACAAATCTATACGTCCTGGTTTAGATTTCCAGTTTTACTGCTCATTATGGAGACCAAACTCCTTTAAACATGTCAAACATTTTGATTACATTACTTGGTTGAAGTTTTCTTTTTGAAAAAGTGATTTAATCTCCTAAGGAAGTTCTCATGACATTAGTTCTGAAGAACTTAAGAGGTGAAGTTAAATGTTACATATACTTCAAATTTTTTATCCACGCAGACCTTAAAAGAAGTCCAAATAAAACTATGGAGGGAGAGAATTTCATGTTTTGCCTGAACTGCCACCATACTTTTTTTTGAAACCTTAGGAACCCATAATTATTAATCAACTGAGTTCATAATCAAGATTAATTAAAGACATTTTAAATTATGTAGATTTCAGTGTATAAAAAAGTTAATCCTAAATCTACAGAACTCAATGAGATTCAGTTCTGGATACAGATTTAATGAAATGAAACAGATTTAAATATGTTCAGATATGGTTGACTCATAATGGAAATTCACAAAAAAGTTTCACCATTTACAAGGATCAGAAGTGTGAGTTCGTCCTTTATTACAAACTAATCCATAAGGTGCCTCATGTAATTTCAGGAGAACTCACAAGGGCCTATTCGGATTTTTTAAAAAATAAATAATAGCAACAATGCCAGGAATAGTTGCAATAATATAGGCCTAACCAAAAGATAACCTACTAATGTGCTTCCCAAATTGGAATGACCACTGCAGGACCTTCTCAAGGTCTGGTTGACACATTGATGCTCATGTCATACTGAGGAGGAACAGGGCAGCCTCATCAGATAAACTCCACTAATTCCTCTTCTTTAAAAATTCAAGCACGTCTTTGATCAACTGAATCACATTCACTGGAATGCCATGAAGTTCAACCACAAGAAAAAGGATGCAAAAAGGCTTAGTTTCAAAATGAAACTAAAAAAGACAGGGCAGAAAACGCATCCTTTTTAGAAGGCAGGTCTCTTTCTTTCTCCCCCTCTTTCTCTGACTGTCTCTGGAGATTCTATGAAAAGAATCTATGAAACTTCCTCAAATCATCCATTTCCTGGAGGCAGAAAGAAGAGAGACATCAAAAAACGTTGCTCGCTGAAGGAAAAATCTTGCAAAGCCAGGCTTTGCCAACAAACCTTCAGAGAAAAAAAATGGAGAAACATCCATAATTGCTTGAGCACTTCCCATCTCAGCTTTGTCTGGTGGAAAAGCCTGTCCTTGCTCTCCCTCTCCTCCATTTTCTGGTGGAGCTAGAGAACATGACATGGCTTACCTGACTCAGATCACAGCCCTCTGTCCAACTATTCATTTCCTCTTAGGCATGCAAGTAGCTTCACGAGACAAACGGCCATGCATACAAAGCAACTGCAGAAAGCAACTCCATATCTCACTACCTTCCTCTCCTCCCCTTTATTAAAAGGTCCTTCCAAAACCAAGAGGAGAAAACTTTCTCCAGGGTACAAAAGGATCAGATCACAAGGACCTCCAAGAGGGGATTCCTCCCCCCACCACAGAAACTACAAAGCTTAAGAAAGAAAGAGGGTCTCTCCAAGAAAGAAAGAAAGGAAAGAAAGAAAGAAAGAAAAGAAAGAAGAGAGAAGGACTGGATGTGAGCGTGTATGCGCGAAAGAGTAGTAGCTTTGTATCTTGGAATCTGGACTGGAACCAACGCAGACAGCTTGCAAATGGAGGACAAGGAGATAAAGAAAGAGAGGGGGGAACGAAGGAGATGGGGGGCGGAAGCTCAGCTGCTTCCCGTTCCCTGGAAAGCCACAGACACCAGGGAACTGAACAAGAAGTGAAGGTCTCCGTCCTCCCCCATTTTCCCCTCCTTCCCTCCCCTTCCCTCGGTCTCTCAAAGGAAAGAGCAGGACGTGTGTAATGGCTTCTCTCCAGCTCCGCCGCTCTTCTCCTCCAGCCCTTTCAGACACCGCAGCCGAAGGGAAGACCCCCGCGGTACCAACTTCGGGAAAGGCGGGAGCTTGTGTGTACCCACCACACACACACACATATATTCACAGCGGTGGTGGGAGGGGAGGGGGGAGGCATACCTGCCTGAGAGAGGGACCAGATTTGCAAGGAGAGGTGGAGGAACAGAGGGAAAGAGAAAGCAAAGAAAGAAAAAGAAATAAAGAAAGAAGGAAAGAGGTCACCAGCTAGCCTGGGTCGAGTCAGCTCAGAGCTCGGAGCTCTGGTGTGTGTGTGTGTGTGTGTGTTTTACCCCACCTCTCCCGCCTGTGATCCAATCACTTCCCCACATCCAACCCCCCAACTGCCCCCACACACTTCTGAGCTCCGCTCCTCTCACTTATCGCTCCCTCCCCCCACCTTAATGCAAGAACAACAAAAAATTAATTAACTGCCTTCCTCCTCCTCCCACCACCAGTTCTTCCACCTCCTCCTCCTCCTCCTCCTCCCCTCCTCCCCCATTACGAGACAAGAGACTTCTTCTCCCTAACAAAACCACCGTTTCCCACCAGTAGTTCGGGCTCCCCCCCACCCTTTCTCCTGCTGCTGCTCCTGGTTTGCGGGAATGAATGGATGAAGGGCTCTGCGAGGAGATCCCTTTCTCTGGCTTTTCCAAGGTGGTGGGACAGCCACGGAAGGTCTTTCTTCCCCTTTCCCACAGCGAGCCCCGCGATGGGTTTTAATGGCAAGAACTTACAGCAAGAAGGTCCTGGCGCTGGCGTCGGTCGCTTTCCACAGCTCTCCTTCCTCTCCTTCTCCTGCTTGCAATTGTTGTGGAAGTTGTTTTTGCTAGACTCATGTGCTCCTTGCCAGGTCTCAGCAATGGAGAATCGCCATCTTTTTCCCTGCTTTTCCCCCTCTCTCTCTCTCTCTCTCTCTCTCTCCCTTACTGGTTTGCTGCAGCTGCAGATGACCTGAGATATCCGTCTCTCTCTCTCCTCGCTCGCTCTCTCGCTCGCTCTCAACCTTCTGTGTGTCTCTCTCTGAATAATGAGCAACCAGAGGGAGAGAGAGGAGAGAGAGAAGACAATCTCCTTGCCTACCACACAAAACGCAAGAGCACCAGGGGGTGCAAGAAGGCTTTCTAACAACAACAACGTGGAGGGGGGAGAAAGACGAGAAAAAGGGGGGGCGAAGGCAAGAGAATAAGAGGAGGGGGAAAGAGAGGCTAGAGATGGTGATGGAGGAGGAGGTGGTGGAGATGGTGAAGAAGATGTGAGGAGAGGAAGGTGGTTGCAAACTTGAGTCCTCTTGGGATTTGATTTCTGAGGCACTCCCCAAAACAAGCGACCTGGAATGGATTCCCAATTCTAAGCTGTTGCTTGTAAACTCCAACCCTTGTTAGTCTTGGAGATGCTGAGAGGAAAGCTCAGCCTGTGCTGCTGGGTCACCAAAGCCTTTGCCACTAGACCTGACAAGTTCTAATAAAATCTGTACCACCGGGCTTGAGCGCCTCCAGAGATGCGCCTTGTTGTCCCCTCAGCTGATCCCTGAGATGCGTCCATCTAGAAGAGGCTGAGTCTTTTCCTTTTTTTTCCTTCCCTGAGCAGCGTGAAAGATCACAAATGGAACTGGAGGTTGCAAAGTGTATCTTTAAAAAAATTTAAAAAGGAAAAGGAAAGCTCATCTACCACGTGGTTGATTTTAATCCCCCTCCCTCCTCTTTAGCGTGCATTTGAGGGCGAGGGGAGAAAAAGGAGTCAAATTGTCCATTTCTGGCACGTATTTTGAAGTCTTCTCCCGGAAATAAAGAGTCTTTGTCGTTTGATTTCTTCTCCTAGCATGTGTGTGTGTACGTCTGTGCGTATGTATATATATATATATATGCCTGCGAATGTAATATACTCGCACACACAAAAGGAGAAAGCTTGTAACACAGAGTAGTAAATGCTTCTGCTTCCTTAGTGTTTTGATTACTACAGGATCCTACTTTAAAATTAAAAATGAAACTTTGGTGCCATCTTCCCCTCCCTTCTGTCTCCTTGCCTGCACTTCTCTGACTAACTATAATAGGTGCAGGCTATGGAAAGTGACAATCAAGATTGCCAATGATAAGGTGTTATCACCTTGAAGACAAAAGGGGGGGGATGAAGATATTATAACCATGGATCTTTATTTTTCCAGGAAATCGCTCTGAATATTTCCTGCAAACAATATGTGTGCATGTGTATGTAGAATCCTCCAGTTGTATCTTCCATGCCAAATTTAATACCTTTCACATTTTAATCTAGTATTGGGGTTGGGGAGGGAAGGGTGGAATGGAGATGAAGTTAACATTAAAAGAAAAATCAATAAACACTGTAGTGAAGAGAAAAGCAATTTGAAATGGAAGACATGGTATTACTGATATTTCTCTGTTTCTCTAGTCCTTCAACTAGTCTCTCTGGAGTAAAAAGGGGTAGACTTTAAAAGACAGAGGAAGGAATCCTTTCCATGGAATGAGAAATCTTTGGAAAAAAGCTGAATCTTTTATTTTAAATATTTGGATATAATTAAATAGAGAAAGAGTTCAAGTCAGGCTTTAGAGAATAGTTGAGTCTTGGAGCTACAGAATAAACCTGAAATTGGGAAGGCAAGATAAGCATTAGTCGATTAAAAATGAGAAAACATATCTGTCTGTAATTTTCCATCATGTCCTCAATGTTGTTCTCCTTTCCTAAATTATGATGATTAATAATGACTAAAACAGTCCTTCTAAAATTGGCAGGATTTATGTGATCTTGAATGAAATCAGTGGTTTCCAATATTATAATCCCTTATAATGTTTCACTTTATATTATTACAATAATTGGGAAATTGTTTTTGCACACTTTGGAAAGTGATGCCTTTATCAACTGATGGAGATGCTTCTCATCTTCCCCAATTTTTACTTTGTCATCAGAGGTAAATAATTCTTCTAACAAAGTGATGAAAATGAAGTAAAATGGTCTTTTTCTTTGGAGAGAAAAGGCAAATATTGAGACCAGCCACCAGATTGCATCACTTTACAGTTGTAATCCTAGATCCAGATAGATTCCACTGAATTTAAGGAAGGTCTACAAATCAACATCTCATGATAGTGCTGACGGTAATCTGTGTCACTGCCAATTTTGCAGGCCTCTCATTGGGCCTTTGTTGTGTACTTGCTTCAAGTGTGGTCTCTGAGTCACTTCTCTTATCCACTGCTGCACTGTAGGGAACCCAGTTGGTGTGTCCTCATTAGAAATACCAGCCCCTGCGGGGGCTGCCATGTCAGTACCCCTGGCCAATGAATTGGTATACCATTGCTTCTTTTTTTAAAAAAAAGTCTCTTTCATCATGTAACCAACTACTAAAGTAGATATGCATTTTGATGTCAATTTCCCACAAGGCAATCAGCTTTGTTTTGTGCATGTTTTTGTTTGTGTGCATAAACTGCATGAAATGCCAATATGTTCCAGTGCCCAATCAGCCTGCCAGTGCCTTTTTTTACTCAAATGTCATTGTGTAGTCACTCCTCATCATTTCTGTTTATACACACATGCATGAATAATACAGAGAGAGAGAGAGAGAGATACTTCTACATTTAATGCTCAGGTATCCAGTGAGTCTTTTTCCTAATATCAGCCACCTTGACAACTCAATACCATTTTCAACATCATCACTGCAAATTATCCATTCACATGAATCCTGTGCTTTCCAGACATACCAACTGACTCCACTGTATCTTTGTGCTCAGAAGAGTTTACAGCAGAGGCTCACAGATTTCCTGCTTTTTGCATGCCATTGCTGTTAGAATGGAGCAATGTTAGAGTTAGAGTGGGCTAAGGAAATCAAGGTCCTTCTGTGTCTGGTCCTTAATTTGGGCAGCTATTCTGTAGCATTGTTTTGTGTGTTTCTGGGAAGGACAGCCTTGAATGGTTATCATATCATGTTCAGATGAGTCTTCAAAGATTAAAGGTAGACTAGTTCTCCATGAGCATTAGGAGAGGCCACCTGTTACACACTAATTCATATGGTACCATGCAGTAAGCATGGTTTGAAAAGGTGGAAGACTCTATTGGAAGGAATATCACTTGGATGGCCTGCATTCTGCCCCTGGCCTCATTTTCCATGGTTATGTGTTGCTTTCCCAGTGGGCAATTGCTGTCTGGGGAAACAGTCCAAACACCACTTCTGCTTACCAATACATTTTTGTTTATGCTAAGGGGTTCCTCCTCGTACACCAACCACATAGAAGGCAATGGAAGGAGGGCCACAGTGGGCTTGCAAGTGGGACACTGAGGTTGGCAAGACAGCACAGAAGATGGTCATATTATCTTTTCCATTTTTTCCCTGGCAGATACACTGAGCAATTCAAGGACCAAACATGGTCTTCTGCTCATGAGGAAGATGAGGATTGCAGTAAGTTACTGTAGCCAGTATCATATGGTCACCTAAGAGATTCCCTTAACAAATGTCAGGTTTTAGGCCTAAAAAGCCTTTATTTTGTCCACAAACAGAGCAATTAAAGGTTCAGCCATCCCCACTAACACTACTGCTGGACAATTGCCATGAGTTGCCAGATACCAGGGTGGTGTCGCTTTATAATGCTGAAGCTGAGCAATAATGAACAATTTCAATATAACAGTTCCACCCAACATTTTCTGACAAGGCAGTGAAACAGACCCATCAATGTGAGCTCCTTTACCACCTTTACCATCTGCTATGACACCACAGGCCAGAATGCCATCATGGTGCCTTCCTCCAGACAAATGCACACTGCAGACACTACTGCTCCAATCCAAAGGTTTCATGCTGTTTTTTACCATTAAGGTTAGGGTTGCCATTCTCATAAGAAAATATCTTGGTGTACTGGTGAGTGGTGGGCATCATGCTATGCTATTTCCTCAGGAGCAATCATCCTGCCCTTTTCAACAAGTATCATCCTGCCTTTTTCAACAAGAGCTGTCTCTGTGAGTTCAGAAGCAGAATTGTCTTTCTACACACAAAGACACTTAACTCCCAACTTGGTCCCCCATGCATATACATCTACCATTCTGCATAAGCAGCATACTCATGTTCAAAACTTCAAACCATGGACTCGTGGAATCTAGTTTTCCAGAAGAATACAGGGAATGTTGCTTTATGTTTAGGAGTATGGATGGTTCTGGGACATAACCTACTGCACTGATGACACTGCACTAGTTTTGTTTCTCTCCTTCCCCTGAATGGTACTTCAGCTTTGCATTGTGGCAGTATCATAGCCAATGATCAGAGGTGTAATTATTGCTAATTGAAAACTTTTTCCAGTACTTTGCCATGACAACTGGAAAAATAACCATCAATGATCATCGATCACTGAGTTGTTTATATCCCTACCCCTGATTCTCTCTGTTGAAATTAAACTTAGTTCCTGCTATGCTGTGTTGTTGTGCACTTGGGTAGTTGTGGGTTGACTGGGAGATATGTGTAGCCACAGAACAGCTCTTGCCATTGTCTAAAGTGAAAGGTGCTGATTGTAATGCAAAGTAGTGCACCATGATGTGGACTAGACTTCCAATATGTAATGCAAGATAGCATGGGTCCTCCCTTCCCCAATATTAGTGGAATATACATGACAAGAGTTTGGTCATGGTCCTGATGCAGGAGGTCTGAGGGGTTCCTATAGCCTCCTTCTGCACATAGCATGTAGAAATAGTGAGTGGCAGATAAAAGCTAAGATGCATTATCAAGACATGTAAAGAACACACAGCTAATATACTTCCACATGTTTATTGAGAGAGACATGGAGGAACAGATACAAAGAGATACATACAAAATTTAGCAAAAGAGTTATATGAGAAAGGCAGACATGGAGGAAAATCAAGCCTACACACAGGACCAACTCAAAGTGTACAGTGCTTTCGCCACTGCTTAGCCCTCAGTGGTGTGCCTTTGACTTCAATAGCAGTCAAGCTCCTTGGGTATTGTTAGTGTACATTTTGGGTGCCAGCTCCAGTTAATGCACGCAATGGCCCTTGCTCTCAGATGTTGTCCAGCAGTTTCTACACTGTCCCCAGCAGAGAACTTCCTGAATCTCCATAGGGAATTTGATAATTGAACCAGTCTACAGCCTCCTAGAAAAGAGTTGACAGGCTACCCATAGGCACCACTGCATGTGGATTTAAAAGAACCCACTGGAGACCAGATCTTGTACGGGACATAAAGGTGGAGGGCCATCCTCCTCTTGTTCTAGCTGCTGCACTATGATAAAGAATGGTGTGATCTAAAGGCTAACAGTGAAAGCAAAATGATCCTGCAACGTGGGAGGTTGCAGCTGCCTTCCAGAAGTCATGTAAGTTGCATGAATGTCTTCATGGTGATGCAAAGGTCACAGTTCTGCTTTCATGTGACGAGCCATTTGTGTGTCTCATCCTTCAACTACTGCACAATAAGAGCGTTGCTGGATTGTTTAGTGGAAGTGTCCTAACAGTAGTACTTATTTCTCCTTGGTGTGATCCACTATTTCTTCAGTGCAGAACATCTGTGCTGTACTCCTTACGGAAAAGTCAGGGACAATGCTGCAAGCAATGGGTGCTACGATGGAAAGAGAGTCACATTAGGCAAATGCTGGAAGAAGGACAGTTTGGGCATGACTGTACTTACTTCCAGAAGCAGGCATGACTGTCCTTAGCTGATAGCCTTGCTGAAGGGTGGCAGTGCCAGTAATCATGGTTGCTATTCCAGATGCAACACCTCATTTAATCTGTGATACTGCATATTACAATGGAGAAACTCATGTCATGGAAGTCTCTAAGAATGCAATGGAAGAGAAGAGATGGAAAAGAACATCAAGCAGCAGATTAGGCAGTAGTGCAACCATGATCTGGAGGGAACATGTTGCAATTGCAGCAAAGCAAAAATATTCTGGGTACATTGCTATCATCCCTCACCCTTGTGATTGTGGCTAGAATGGAGTTGTACTTGTAGTGAAACATAAAAAGAATCACATGTTCATCCTTGATGAATAGAAACTATAAAGTATGTATTCAGATGACTCCCACTGAAAGCAAATCAATTGAGCAAAAGTATTTACATCTGCAATTATAAATGTATTTACATGAAAATAAATTCCAGTAGCATATGCTTCTGAGAAGATATTGGTAGCTGAGCATTATATCCTGGGTGATATATATCATCTGCTGAATTTTGGTTCCAATCTCTTTAACCCTCTTAAGGGAACAACAAATAATCCATTTTTTTTCCTGGACAAGTCCTTGCAGTTTTCTTAGCAAGACTTTTCAGAAGTGGTTTGCCTTTGCCTCCTTCCTACGGCTGAGGGAGAGGGACTGGCCCAAGATCACCCAGCTGGCTTTTACCTAAGGTGAGACTAGAATTCACAATCTCCCAGTTTCTATCTTGATGCCTTAACCACAATACCATACTGGCCTTCACATCCTATATAATTTTACATAAACTAACCATTTTACCGAGCACAGTGCCTTTAAACAAGATGAAAAAGAAACAATGGAGGGGGACAGGCAGAAGACCACCGATTTTAGAAAATCAATCTAGGAAGGAGAAAAAAGATCTGGAAAAATTCTTATTGACTCTTGTAGTTCCATGCAGACGAGTGAAGCAGACACAACCTAAGATGCTGATAAAATAACATTTTTAGGGAAGAGGGATGGGGGGGATAGACTTTGCTTCTGCCAGGATGTACATGTGTTCTGGCAGCAATTTTCAATAAATCATCCCTTCTCATGAAAAGAAAGCCAGGACTTTTCAGAAAGTCTTTGACATACCTTCAGCGCTAGAACAGATAATGTGTCTCTTTGTCTTTTTAATAATGAATCCTGACTCTTCCTGTCAGCCGGTTTTCCTGGAAAATAAGAATGCTGGTGCAGAGATGGAAGCTTGGAACTTCAGTTATGGGAAACCCGACCCATCGCAACCCTACAATCCTTCTTTTCCTTTCCCTTTAAAGAGAAAATAAAACTGATCTTCCCAGAGATTATGTTTTAGCTGACCTCATTTCCATAGAGATAGCCGTAAGGATTTTGTCTTCCAGCTATCTTAGCTTGCATAATTATATACAGATTGTCTTAGGTAATGCATTACTTTTATCCCTAAAGAAGACCACAGAGCTCAAGGATAACCCTTTCTTTTAAAATACTGATTCATCCTTCCAGAATATCGTAGCTCCGTGCAGCATAAATGTATGCCTCTTCATGCCTTCTGCCAACTAGAATTGAATAGATTCGGCATGAACACTTTATGGTGCAACTTATTTAAGAAGTGTTGATCTGGGGTTCTGTGGGTTGCAAAGTTAACTTTCTTTAAGGGTTGCACAAAGCACTTGCCCTGGTAAACCCAAGAAAAGGAGCCTTCTCCTGTGATCATACTCACTCTTGCTCCCAGAAAAATAGAGCTTCATTTACTTTTTGACTGATTTGTATCTGTTTTATGTTTTGCCAAACTGAATTGATTAATCTGAAGGTAGGTCATGATTTTATTTAACTGTTTTAACTGTCGCTACTTTTCTGTTTTGTTTTGTTTTTGTTTTTTGCTGTGAATTTTGTACTTCAATTGTATCTTCTATTTATTTCATCACTTGTTTGATGAAAACAAAAGAACAAAATACCAACAAGAAGAATATTCAAGATCTAGCAAATATTGTCTAGATCAAGTATAAGCTGCCTGTAGCAATAAAAATAAATTTCAGGCTATTGGGCAAGAAAGGTTAGAAAAGAACTAGTTCCTTTAGATCACCATTTCAGCATATATATAAATTAGTAGACAGCCTATAGTAGACAATAGGCCTTTTTACAAACTAGTAATTTTTCTTTTCAAATGTTTAAAAGGATTTGGTTAACCAATCTCCGCTACAGCAAGGACAGAGAATTGCTGTCTCTTATCTTATCTCTAGCATGTCTGGAGAAGATCTGCCGACTAACTTGGTCCCAAACTATTTCGCCCTTCAAAGGGGATTTGCTCATCTAAATCAAAGTATGCCAATACTTTAATTTAGATGAGCAAACAGATGTGTGCTGACATTGTGAGATCCAGGTCTGATGATTTCATGGAAAGTGTTCGCTAACATTTTTACTGATGCAGCCCAGAACAACTGCAACTTCCAAAAACATTCAGAAATAGCCCCAGGAAGAGCATGCTGCAGTAATTAAATCTAGATGTAACAAAACAGTGTGCTGTTTGGCTTCTTCAGAAGCAAGTATGTTAGTTTACCAGTCTAAATTGCAAAATATTTTTCTGGATACTTTGCCATCTGGCCATCCGGAGGCATGCCTGAATCTTGGAGAGCACCACAAATCTGACATTTTTTCACGAGAAACACTTCTACTCTCACAATAGCTGTGGACTGTTTCTGCCTGGCCAGGAACATCTAGTTACAGGTAGTCCTCACTAAATGACTAGCTGTCATTTGATGATGGTTTGAAGTTC
>JANHZU010004506.1:349032-360960 GCA_032468055.1 Acrochordus granulatus
TTGGATTAAAGGTGAAACGTCTTCGACTTGAGAAAAATCCAGTCCAGATGCCTGTTTTTTAAACTTTGTTGCGATCAAATCGGAGATGAACACCAATATCTTGGGAATCAGTGAACTAAAATGGATCGAAATGGGTGAATTTAATTCAGATGACCACAATATCTACTACTGTGGACAAGAATCCCTTAGAAGAAATGGAATAGCCCTCATAGTCAATAAAAGGGTGAGAAAAGCAGTACTGGGGAACAATCTAAAAATGATAGAATGATCTTGGTTCAACTACAAAACAAACCATTCAAAATTACAGTGATTCAAGTCTATTCTCCAACCGCTGATGCTGAAGAGGCTGAGGTTGACCAGTTCTATTAAAGCATACAACACCTTCTAGAACTCACACCAAAACAAGATGTCCTTTTCATCACAGAGGATTGTAATTCTAAAGTAGGAAGTCAAAAGATAACCAAAATAACAGGCAAGTTTTGCCTTGGAGTAAAGTAATGGAAGCAGTGACAGATTTTATTTTTTTGGGCTCCAAGATCATTGCAGATTGTGACTGCAGCTGTGAAATTAAAATATACTTGCTCCTTGGGAGGAAAGCAGTGGCAAACCCAGACAATATTAAAAAGCAGAGACATCACCTTGCTGACAAAGGTCCATATAATCAAAGCTGTGATTTTCCAATAGTAATGTAAGAGTTGGACCATTAGGAAGGCTGAGTGCCAAAGAATTGATGCCTTCAAATTGTGGTGCTGGAGAAGATTCTTGAGAGTCCCTTGGCTACAAGGAGATCAAACCAGTCATTCCTTGTTCATTGAAAGGACAGCTGAAGCTCAAAGCCACCTAATGCAAAGAGAGGACTCATTGGAAAAGACCGTGATTCTGGGAAAGTCTGAAAGAAAAAGGAGAAGGGATGGCAGAGAAAGAGATGGTTAGATAGCATCGTAGACACAATGGGCATGGGTATGAGCAGGCTCCACAAGGCAATGGAGGACAGAGAGGCCTGGCATGCTATAGTCCACAGGGTCATAAAGAATCAGACACAACTTAGGGACTGAACAACAAATAGTATATGGAACGATTTTGAACTTTTATGAATTTGTAAAAAAATGCCCTTCTCCAAAAAATTTGAGCTGAACTATTTATCTTGGAGAATGGTGTGCAGAAGAACCCAGAACACAAAATGTTCTTATAATTTTTTCATCATGTCTGATTGATTCTTGAAAGAATTCTAAAGATTTATAGAGGCAGAACTTTGAAAGCTCTGGCTCACCATGAGATTTTCATCAGCCTAATATAATGTCCATCAGCCTAACCTGGCTTGATCCTGCAAAGATCTTATCCTCACTTATTTTTATGAGTCATTAGTATATAAAGGGAGGTGTATCTTTCTTAGCTTTGTCTGAATAGTGCCCCATACAATCTTTGGAGCGACTATGTGTCATCTTATCCTGGAGTTCTCAACCATTTTTTTGGCCCCTTTAATGTATCATGTACCTCAGGGACCCTGCATATAGTCACTGTTAGCTTTAAAAAAGTATTTAACATCTGCATTGTTTATTAATCTGGTTTGTACCATAGTCGCTCTTTGCGAGTTGGGCAGCAGATAAATTTAATTTATTAAATGAATAAATAAAATAAAGACCAAGTATACTGCCAAAATCAGCAGACAGTAAGAGGTATCAGGACAATGACAAATTGATCATGGGCATGGCCATTAAGTTTGGACAGCTACCCCAGAAATCCCCTTTTTCACCAATCTATCAAGGTATTTCTTTGCCCTGGATGCATGGATTTCAAGTCAGCCAAAAGTCTGTTTACAATCATTCAAACCATTGTTTTTCCTTTTAGGAATCAGTCATTTCCTTTTTTCCAAAAGCACAAGTTAGCACAGTCAAGATCTGGAAGCCTGCTGTTACACAGTAGGTCTAGTGTCTAAAACTGCTTCTTTACTAGAAAAATTGTAATAAAGTTGTTTTCTCCTCCAGGGTCACAGGAGACCTATCAATTAATCCTGTTTTGAACCAATAGGAGTAAAATGGATGTTTCCTCCACTCCTGGTCTGAAAAGCAACTCAGAAAGGTCTCCTCAAGCCAATGAATGCAAAGCTTTCCTGAACTACTTAGTAAGCCACCTGTCAAATAATAGAACCTCCAGCTAAGGCTGAGATGATGTATTTGGCAATTTAGCATAATCTAAATGGCTGTCTAATCCTTGGGTAATTAACTGCCAAGTCACAAAAGCCAAGTTGTAAAAAGCAAATTATTGTTTAAGTTCGGGTTCCCCAATCTGATTGCAAATTAGGGATTATCTTTTACCTTAAAGATAAATTGATTTCCCTCTGCACCCTCCATTTTTGCTTCTTTTCTCTCCCATTAGTGTATTTTTATTACCTTAATTATAGCAAGGTAACACCCTTATTTACACCAAGCATCCTGAAATTATGGAAATTAGTTAGAGATCAGAAAAGAGCTGGATAAAAGGAATCAGTAGCATTTGTACAGCTTCTCCAGTTGCATGATTTTAGCAACTAGTACAAGGTAGACGATTATTGCACATTGCAGATTAAAAGAGCAGGAAAAAAAAGCTCTTATATACAGTTTTTATCATGGATTCTTTCTCATAGCTATGGTTCATCATTACATCTGAGCATGTTAGACTGTTAAGGTTCCATTGTCTTACTGGGCAGTAAGAACCCAAGGATCTTGAGCAGGAGTATTGGTAGAGAGATGAGTGATATTTTTAAACAACCCTTTCTCTTCCAATACCAATAAACAAAAAGGAAGAAGACATGATTTCAAAGAAAGAAAAAGATCTCTGCTCAAGCTCTGGTGATCAGATCAAGGGAATTTAACTATTTGAGGGTACAAGCAATAGTTTGAATTATTATTGTTGCAATTATGCATTAACTTACCTGAAGTAAGGTCCCCTGAATCAAGCTATATCAAGCAGATAGTTCAACATGGAATCCACTTTCTGCTGCCCTTCAGCTTTTTTTCCTGAGTTATGTGGTTAGTCATCGGACTGGTCCTGTTTAATGCTTGAACTGTTGCCAAGTATAATTAGAAAATGTGTCCATATTATATATTATATTATGCTACAAGCTTGTTTATGGTTATAAAACATGCTTAGCCATAGCCTATGTCGTGCATATGCTTTCCTGTATAAAATGATTCTGAAAATGATAATATGAGTGCCTTCTACAGAGATGTCAGGAGCTACTTGATAGAAAAACAAAGAGAAACCAGGCCCTCACCCCACCCTTGTGTGTTGAGAAGTCTACCAAATGTGGAGCAAGGAGAGACTGTTCCCAACACATCTGGAGGGCATTAGGCTAGGGAAGGCTGCTTTAGATAACAGAAGTGAAAAAAAAATCAGTTCAACTCGGAAAATAGTTGGGCATTATTCAAACCTATGCTTGAACTTAGACTGCCAACTCCTAAACTTAAATCTTTCTTAAAGACACAGTTCTCAGAGAAAACAAAAGAGAAAATTTTGCCCATTAGTTTCTGGCTATTTTTTTAAAGGCTGTTTATATTGCTGTTCTTTTGGTGGGGGCACAGTGTATTTCAAAATCAAATACTGTACATAGAAGTCTCACTGTGGGTGGGTGACATATGCATCTAGCTTTCACCCATTTAAATCAGTAGGTTTGAAAGTATTTAAGGCATTTATGGTGGATGGTAACCTCAACTGTGTCTTTGGAAACACATAACAATATCCTCATCTGTATTTTTTTTATCCAAATATACTAAACTGTACAGCTTTTAGCTCAAAAAATATTTGTCTATGTTATAGACATCTCAAGGTCTCCAAGAACTCCTCTTCCAATGTACAACTACATCATCTGTGACCAGATGTTCTTGCATCTGGAATCTGGTCACAGCATCACCATCAGATATACTAATGAAGTTTCATTGTTCTTCTTTAGTAGCTAGTGAAGAGCCCTCCACATGGGGTTTCAGCATCTGGCACTGAAATCTGTCTAAATATTTCAAGTATATTTTATTTGAAATTATACAGAAGTGATTGCCATTGCCTTATTCTGGTTTGATTTTTGGAGTTCTACTTCCTAGGTTAATTGGTTTTTGTCATATATACAAGTTCTGTCTGCCCTCACTTCACCTTCCCCCTTTATGGATTTTGGCAATTCCCCCTTTTGGCAATTCCTTTTTCTATTATACCTTACCAGGGTAGATTCTCCTCCAAGAAATGGTCACTCTTGGTGGTATTACATTCAAGGTTATTAAAGTCATTGAGCTGTCCCTCCATATAAGAACCAAAGAAAACCTGAAGTTACAAAAACAGAAATGAAGTATACTAATTGTATGAATAATTGAACATAGGTGGAGAATTGCAATTATGATAGAGATAATGAATAGAGTTTTGTCACTATCAACATCTTTGAGCAGCATAAACACAGATGTAACGCATGGACAGTGTTAAGATAATTAACATAACATTGAGTACTTACTAGAAAATAAAATATAGAGAAGTCCAATCCACTTTGCCAGGATATTTCCAGGTGCAATTGTAGATCAGACCCTGAATTATTGGTAGTGAACATTCATTCATCCATTCATTATATGCCACCCATCTTACCTAGAGATGATTCTAGGCATCTTACAATCATTAAAAGTAATAAAAACATTAGAACACATTAGAATATGCCTTCAAAACATTAAAATATATAGGTTAAACTTAAGAAAATTAAAGAGAGTAGGTATATGAGGAAGATTGTATACTAAAGGACGTATAGTCAGATTATAAAACCAAAGGAAGGAAGTGAAATTAAGGAGTCATGGGAATAGATAAGAGGAATCATGAAAACTAAAATGGAAAAAAAATGTTTAAACTTTCAAAGAATTGTCTTAGTTGGAAATGAAGCCAGCTTAAAAAATCCCTTTCCAGATTTCAAGCTCTTCTTCAGCTTTTGCTCTAGTGACGACTAGATTACCATTAACACAGTCCTCAAGTGGGGAATTTTCTCCTTCAGTCCATACCCAGTGTTTTCTGTTTTGTGTACATTCTTTGAAGATTGATGAGAAAAAATGACAACAGGTTTACTGCTCTACTTCTTATTTGCGGTAGAAGGGAAACTTGGCAAGACTCTTCAAGTTCACTCAGAAAGAGAAGGAAGGAAAGAAGGAGGGAGGGAGGGAGAGAAGCACACAAAAGTCCATTCTTTTATGGCAGGCTGCCAGCAATCTAGGAGCAAATGGCAATGGAAGGCAAAGCACAGCCTGGCCCGTCGGCACAGAGGCATTAGTGTAATGGAAGCACAGCAGTTGGACTGGATTTTCCTGGTTACTGCACTGAGGGTGATGATGGAAGGAGAATACTATATATGATATGGTCCAAGAAAACTTGGAGGAGACTGCCTCTCCCAGGTCTGAGCTGAGCATGATGCTAAAATGTAGATGACCTGACTTCAGAGTGGAGCAAGTGGTGTGAATCAATCCAAAAACAGTGTGCTAGAAAAGTTAAACAAAAAAAGATTGTTAAAACAATACATTAAGTGAGTCTAAACTAAATGAACTTGCAGCTGCATTTGTAGAGCCCCTGGCATTCCTGAGAAATCTCTGAGAATCAAAGAAGTGGCAATCTGCAAAGGTCATCCTATTCTTCAAAAAGGAAAGAGGGAATGAAAGCCTGGTCTAATTCTAAATCAAGGAAGATCCTAAAACAAGTTAGAAAGAAAATAAATCATATTACCAGAATAATGAGACAGTCTGGAGGGTCTAAGTAGTCCTGTATGGCCCCATGTTAATTAGTTACAGATGACAGGGTATACAGAAGACCTGAGTTCAAATATCAGATCAGTCATGAATCTTAGACTACTTAAGGAGATAAAAAGGTGAATGCAATTACACATAGTTTCTTTGCCATAGATTTTTGGAGGGGAGGAAGGGAGGGAGGGAAGGAGGGAGGGTAACATGCATTACTTCCTAATTAGAAGAAATATTTCAAATAGATAAAATCCTTATTTTTCCACTAACAATTAGTTCAAAATGGAGGTTGGATTAATTTATCAAATAGATATTCATTGATTGATCAGATGTTTGCAGATGCCATTTTTATCAGAATGCTGAATGTTGAAAGACTGTCCTAGTGACCCAGTAGTTTCTGCTTTTTTATCTTGATTTTCTCTTCCCCTCTCCTGTCACACTCTAGCCATCTGCAAAGCAATGCAGAAAACTTTCAGAGTAGCTCAGTGGCACTGGACTCAAACCAAGCCTTTCTGCCAGATACTTAACACACCTGCTAAATAGATTCCTTTAATCCTGTTTTTCATCTAACTTTTCAATGCCACGGACAACATTCTAAAAGCTGCTATCAACAATTACAGTCTAGGCCTTTCCCCATCAATGGGTCATTATCAAATGATCATTACCAAAAAGGTAAAGGTTTCCCCCTGCCAGTTGTAGCTGACTCTAAGGGGTGTTACTCATCTCCATTTCCTAGCCAAAAATGCTTCTGTGATGATGTGGTTGGCATGACTATGCACTGAAGCTCACAGGTACTGTTACCAAAAATGGGACCTATTTATTTACTTGTATTTGTACATGCTTTTGAACTGCTAGGTTGGCAGGAGCTAGGCAGACAGTGGGAATTACCCTGTTACGCGGTGGCTGTTGGGTTTTGAACTCCAGCTGCCAACCTTCCAGATGACAATCAGTATCTTAGCTGCTCGGCCACCATGCACCCATCAGTGGATCACTAACCATTAAAACAGAAGAATTAAGGTGTAGGATTATAAGCACTATGTGGGTTTCATTAAACAGCCCTTTTATCAATGTGTAAAACCTACTAGGGAAGAATCCCAATGACTGATCTGCTTTCTACTTGACTTGAAGCATAGAATTTAAGGATTGTATTGCTGGACCAGTTTCATTTAGACCAGCTGCTACATACTGTAGCAGGACAAGAAGACATTAACTTTCTTTTGTTGATTTTGCCCAGTGCCAGAAAAAGAAGCTGGATTTAACTATCAGGTTATAGCCATTAATATACTTACAACAGGATAGATGATTTTCAGCCCTAGAATTACATACAGCCTTTGGCCTAATTGCAAGAGACTCTCATATATTCAAGTTCTTTTTGCAAATAATTCAGATAACATATCCTTTGCCTAGCCACATGATGTATGAAGAAAAAGAAAGAAGGGGAGAGAATATAAAAGAGAAAGGAAAAAAAGTGGTGCAAGAAAGAGAAAGCATGGTGAACCATCCACTTTTACTATCTACTACCCACATCAAAGGAAAGAGATTATCCATAAAACCACATATATTTTTTTCTAGCTTTCTCCAAGTTGTCATCCTCTGACTGGAAATTTGTAGTCCCAAATTTGTCTTAAGTACTTTCTAAAAAGCCTCCTCAGTTAGTGGCTATCACCACATCTTACATAAATTCTGTAAGGTGATTCTGCATTGTGTTAACCATTTTGTAGACCTAAGAGCATTAAAAATGGTCTGGGTTGAATTTATAAGAGCAATATTTCTAATTCTTTGACCCAAATTTTTCCTGAGTTTGGAAACAGATCTCCTTTCTATACAGACAGATGTAAAAGAACTTGTAGATTAAGATAATGACATGCGTAGAAGACACTCTTACACTTCCTAATTCTTAAGAACATATTTTACCTCTTCTCGGGGGAAAAATCACACACATAGAGATTCAAATTGCCTTGGTTGTTCATTCAATTTTTGCTCCAACATAAATACAACAAACCATTACTGGAAATAAAACGGGGTGCCCAACTCTGATCTGCAGAGAGACTCAAGTATTAGCCCCTACTATAAGTCATTGCAAAGAAGGTTATATCTGCCAGCCCATTATTTTATTAATATTTCCTTTGTTCCGCACAGAACAGCTTTTCCACAGGGTAGATTTAAAGCTGTGCCATCAATGATTCTGAGGGCAGATATAATAACATCCCTCTGCATGATCGTCTCTGTTCCTGTTTGGAAGGATCAATAGAGTCAGTTCCACATGTCTTCTTGTGTTGTTTCAGGTATCAGTCTTGGCACTCTACACTAATATAGCCCTGTTAACGGACTGACTTTATCAGCTGGATGAGGAAAATGTTTATTTCCTGTTAGTGGACCACTCCTGAAATACTGAAGAAGATGGCCAAATTTTGCTGAGTATTAATTGCTATAAGGAATGAATAATGGATCTTATTATTATTTAGTTATTATTACTCAAATGTTTTGCATATACTGTACAGTGATTGTTACATTACATATGTTATATGTTATTCAGTAGCCTATTATTTATGTAATAGATATTGGGGGGTCGTCACTTAAGGTCAGTGTTGACTCTAGTGACTGCCTGTACAAGTCCCTGCAGTTCTTGTGACTTGCCGTCGCCTCCTTCCCAGACTGAGAGAGAGGGACTGGCCCATGGTCGCCCAGCTGGCTTTGTGCCTAAGACAGAACTAGAACTCACTGCCTCCTGGTTCCTAGCTTTGCGCCTCAACCATGTCATCAAACTGGCACTCTTTATTTAATAGCATTTATATTTATTTGTGCCACTTATATTTATATATAACGGCTTTTCTCTTTGATTATGAGTAAATAAATGAAACTTAGCGCTAGGTCAAGTAAACACTGGCCAGCTAAATGCTTACTGGATGCCCGCAAGGACAATGTGATTTCAGTAATACTCCCTGATATATAATTAAGTTGTGAATTTTGCTACAACAAGATGTAGAGTTTATTGCCACCATAAAAACATAAAGGTTTCCCTGCCAGTCGTGACTGACTCTAGAGTGTGGTGCTCATCTCCGTTTCCAAGCCAAAGAGCCAGCATTCATCCAAGGATGCTTCCATGGTCATGTGGCCGGCAGGCCTGGACTCCAAAGGTGCACAGACAGTGTTACCTTTCCTGCCGAAGTATAGTGGTACCTTTTTATCTACTTGCATTTGCACGCTTTCAAACTGCTAGGTTGGCAGGAGCTGAGGCAGTCAACAGGAGCTCACCCTGTTGCACGGCAGCGCTGGGTCTCAATCTCAGACCGCTGACCTTCCAGCCGACAAGCTGAGTGTCTTAACTGCTTGCACCACTGCGCCTCTTCATTGCCACCATAGATGCTTTAAATGGAAATGATACCAATTCATGGAAAATAAAGCCAAGAATATCTACTAATCATAGATTAGTTCAATAATGTGTTTTTCTTTCTGCGGAATTTTCCATCCAGAGAGGTTTTCCTAGTTCCTTTATTTTGCTTTTGCTTTTAATTGAAAATCATTTATATGGTCAGGACCATTAGTGTTTTGTTTAATTTATGTGGGATTTTTCTGGCCTGCCATCATGAATTTTTGTGGATGATGAATATGTAGGTACTTTTTTGTTTTTACTAGTGAGACATTCTAAGCCTTTGCCCACTGCTGAGTTGAAGTGCTACCCATCCATAACTTGACAGAAAAATACCAGCATGAAAAATTGCTGCCCCCTGGCTGATCCCCATCCTGCCTCTCTTGCAATCTGTCAGTCCAATCATCTGACTTCCTCCAAGAATCCTAACAGAGTTCATGCCATTTCAGGCTGCTTTTGGTGTTGGAGTAAGAGGAAAAATACTACTGTATCAGAAGTATGACTTAAGCGTATCTTACTCATGCAACAGGAATAAAGGGTCAGCAACAAGGAAGGAAGGAAGGAGAGAGAGAGAGAGAGAGAAAGAAAGAAAGAAAATAAAAAAGAAAGAAAGAACTTGCCAAGACAGGTTTACACTACAATTTGGTTTAGTGGGGAAGGCCATCTGAGAACTTTGATTGAAAAACAATAGTTGACCAAGCTTCTACAGCAGTTCATGCTTTGTGAAATTTAGTACAAGGTAGTGGCAAGATAAATACTGGATTCCTGTTTGGATTGGCTCATGAAGTATCCAGCTCAAATGCTACTTCCACATTCAGAGACCTTTGCTATCTCCTGCTTAATCTTCACAATTGCTTAACATCCAACTGGAATTTAGAGCGAATTAAAAATGTAGTTCAGAGCATTAAACCCAGGGAATTAAGCATTCATAGCACTAAACAGGGACTGGCTGGGAAATTCTGGGAATTGAAGTCCGTACATCTTAAAGGTGCCAAGTTTGAAAAACACTATTCAGATATAGGACTAATGTCTATGCGCATGTGTGTACTGCTGCTTTACATTTGACAAAAATACAAAATATACTATCTAACTTAGCTTTTTAAAAATTGTTACCCAAAATTGTAAGTCAGGCTAATTTTGTTTTTTACAACAAAATATATAATATAATCACAGTCCTAGATATTCCTTAAAAGCATAACTAATAAGACAGTAGTTCAAAGGAAGTACTGAAGCTCAAGGCAGAGTCTGTAATTCAGAGGCACACTGGAATGCTTTTGAGTGTGTGACACATGATTATGTTATGGGCCAGACTTGCCATCTCGTTTTAATGTTTAATTTTTTTTCTGGTCATGTGTCTTTGAAGGGGTATATATATAAAATGTTATGAAATGGATCAATGACCAACCCAGTACAAGTAGGTCACGATTAATGCAAGTTTGAATACTACAATATTTGATTTAGTATGATTTATAATAAATGTAAATACACAATAAATGAGTTATAATAAATATAATAAATTAATGTCAGCCAAAATTTAGTTAATGCAAGGCTAATGTGCATGCAGTTGAGAGTAGCACATGTGCAGTTGCTGTTGGGATTTTAGATGTTAATTGTCATGTATATGAAATGACACAGAGGAAGATTCTGTTTGAGGAAAGCTCAAAAAAGGAAGATGCTTATTTTGAAAAATTACAGCAGAATATAGAAGATGGCAGGTATGCTTTGGATATGTGTTTATCCTGCAGCTTGACTTCTGTTCCTTGATTTCTTTATTTTAAATATTTATGAGATATATCTAACTAGAAGATAGATAGGAATGATATTTAGAATTCTTTCTGTTTTAATTTTGTTTTCTGTAACTACTCTGTGACTGTTAAAAATAAATTTAACACAGAATAAAGTATATTCTTTCAATCTTTTGTTATGTTTTATTAATAAACATAAACAATTGTCTGAATTTTTTCAGTTTTAGTTTCCATCCAGCTGGAGCTATTTTCTGTAGAAATAGCACTTCAGATAGTCTCCTTAAGTAATGTGACTATTTTGCGCGATTCATCATCAGCACTAATTGAGACCTATCCATATAAGGTATCTTCCTATAAATATTCCTTTGAAATATTTCAAAGTTCCAGAAGCTAAAAACAACTTTCCTGCAGATGAGGAAAAAAACAGGCAGGCAGATCTGTTTGAACAGGGAACAAAATGAAAAAGAACAACTATATTACACTTGCTTGCCATGGGTATAGTTTAGGCCAAACTTGAAGGAAACTAATCTGTAAATAAATACTTTAGGATTATAATTGGGAGAAAAGGATTACGAGTGCCAGTTTCTACTTGCCAAATAATTTTTCAGCCTGTGATGCAACTGTTGACCCTTGTGTATATTTACCCCCTATAGGGACAGGCTTTTAAAAAATGATGTTGCATTACCTTTCAAAACAGTGATGTGATAATTCAGACTGGAGGAAGATGTATTTAAACAATGAATGCTTCATGCAGTCCATGGTTATGGAAAATGGGCTTATGAAAATTGCTTCTTAGGGTTACTTCAGCTCCAGCACCAGAAAAGATAAAAGCAGTTAATGTCTTGTGTTAACGACCATAGATTTAGAACAGTTAAACTAACCAGAGAGATGAGGAGGCCTCAAACTGCAGAAGATACAGGACGCCATGCAGAAGGCATTGCACTATTATTCCTTCTCAGTGACGTCTGGGGCAAAGAGCTGTTGTCCAGTTGACCTGCAATCTCTGGGAATTAAGCTGCTATGGGCATTGACAGCCAGCACGAGAAGGACAAAACTGGAGCCCATTATTAGCAAATCATTGTTCCCT
>JANHZU010004506.1:386073-401827 GCA_032468055.1 Acrochordus granulatus
TTCTGATTAAATTTTTTGCTCGTCCTGCGGGTTTCTCGCCTTGTGAGTTACTCGTCCTGTAAGGCACCACTGTATATATTATCAAGAAGAAAGAAAAAACACATAAAAAGTGCTTTAAGAAAAAAGTAAAAGAATAAAAGAGGAAAAAAGCATATATCATTTATAACATAATCAGTTAAAATTCTGTAAATATGTCTAATAAAATATTCAGATACCTATATATTTCTAATATATTTCTGATATTGAAACACTGGAAAGATAAATGTATGGCGCTATTTATTCAATGGCTTGAAAATCTATTTGTACATGCCACTCATCACTGGATTGCCTCCAGAGGTATACATTGTATCGACAACTATAATGAAATATGGGTCTCATTTATACAGAATTCAGTCGTTTTTTTTAAATGGTCTTAGTACAACTGATAAGCCCATCTCCTTAGAGAATTCTGCTAAAGCTTGCCAATTTCTCCTGAGGCCCACATGTGTGAGTAAAAAACCTAGCATCATTGGCATACATCATCCTTGACTATTGAACCTGAATGAAAATCGATTAGCAAGCTTAATCTTTTTATTTTGTCCTTTAAACTAAAATCTTTAAATGAATAGAGTTGGCAGGAGGATGTAGCAAAATGAATTACATTTTCTTACTGAGACAAGGCCATGTTGTGGCTCAAGAAGTAATGTTCTTAAATAATTAATATTTAAGATAATGTCTTGTTTGCTGAGAACAGCTATGTAACTGATTAATATGGAGAATTAAAAGGCAGAACTGATTATTTTGTACCAGAGCTCATTTTCGCAATTTTACTTCCTCTAACCAGATAAACATTGAGAGCCTACACAGGGACACAACAAAATATCTGGAATAATTATTTTTATTTCTTAATGTATCGGTAGCAATTGCTTCCAAAGAAGTACAGTTTTATCTTCCTACATACACAAGTAAGCATTTTATAGCATTTTATTAGCTATGAACACAACTTTTTAAACATTCATTCGAAAATTAAACTAATCTGTGGGAGTTCTGTTAAAAATGAAAAGATGAACTTTATAGAGTGGAAGAATGGAACACTGTAGAGATTCAGTTGAAGGGAGCAGATGTCAACTGCAGTATTCATGCTATCTCCTTTTATATCTTTCTATTGTGGTTGACTGGCCACCTCAGACACTATTTAAGGAGATGACTATATTTGCCTCTTTAGTCACTGCCATATCTCAATATAAGATAAAGCGATGAAATGAATTTGTTCAGTCACGCAGTCATATCCGACTCTTCGTGACCCCATCAACCTCAGTACACCAGGCCTCCCTGTCCTGCACTTCCTCCCGGAATCCACCCAAGCCCACTCCCATCACACTGACTATGTTATCTGTCTGTTTGTCTGTCTATCTATAATCTTATCTATCTCATCCTCTGTCATCCCCCTTCTCTTTTTCCCTTCAATCCAGGAAACCCCAACAACTTCTAGCGCAGTCCTTGATAACCTGGGCAATGACCAAGCCGGCATGGATTTCTGTAATTCTCATATTTTTTATGGATGGGAGACACGCCGTATCTGGCTCCTCTGATGAGACCTGTCCAGTATGGTTGAACCTCTGGCAGAGCTCTCATCTTCTTCAGAGCACCCAAGCCCCCCAACCACAGCAAGGTGGTGCCTCACTGGGGGGAATATTAAGCATTACAGTTATACAAATAAACTCAATACAAAGTCCAAAAAATAAAAGAATAAAAAGATAAATCCGATGAAATCCAGCCAGTCAATAGAAAACATCTATAAAACACAAGCCACAAGAGGTTATGCCCATCTTAACCCAATGCCTGGGAGAACAAACTTTTAAAGCTTTCAGAACCATTCTGAAGGTTTTAGGGAGGACCTTGTCCTGGAGGACAGGTGCTACGACCAGATGTCATGCTTTCTGGTTCCCATAATATGGTGCTGTTTAATCGAAGGAGCCCCGATCACACCAGCAGTGTTGATCCATATTGGTTGGGCAGAAATCATGAGAGACAGGCATTCCTTCATAACATAGCCCCATGCCATGTAGGGCTTTATAAATAATAACCAGCATCTTGAACCATGCCCAGAAGCAAACTGATAACTAGTGCATCTTACAAAGCAGAAATGTCACATGTGCACAATGAGGCATGACCATCACTGCCTGTATCACTGCATTCTTGAACAACTCAAGCTTCTGCATGGTCTTCAAATACATGGAGCCCATTGCAATGCTTGAACTGTGAGATGACTAGCAGATAAGTGACCGCTTGAAGGGTCTCCTAATCCAGGAAAGGGTGCAACTAGTGCACAAGATGGAGCTGTGCAAAAGTTTTCTTGGATACAGCTGCTATCTGCTCTTTAAACAGGAACTGTGAGTCCAAGAGCACTCCCAGACTGAATTCAGTTACCTCATCCAAGGCTAGAGATGGAGAATCTTCAAATATAGCTTGCCCTGGTTCAACAGTGACTTAGTCTTGATAGGATTAAGTCAAGCCAGTTCCTCCCCATCCAAGCCCACACAGCATCCTGGAACAGGACTTTGACAGCTTACTTTGCTGGCCTGGGTTAACCTCACCCAACAGTTTCATCTTCATCAGTCATTCAGTCATGTCTGACCTTTGGACACTCTATGGATCTGTACTCTCTATGTCCCTCTGTCTTGTACTACCTCCTTCAGACCCACCATTGTCATCCCAGTGACATTTTTATAATGTCCAACCATCAAGTAGAAGGGTGGCCCCTTCTCTTTTTTCCGTTGATCACTCCTAGCATGATTGACTTTTCAAGTGAATCAGTTTGCATGGCATGACCGAAGTTTGAAATCCTTTGCTTGGTGATCTTGTGTTTGAGTGATATTTTTAGTGAGATGACATCAAGGATTTTGTTTGTGATTTTTGAAGTTCAAGGTATCTCCAGCATCACAGATCGAAACCATCTACTCTTCTTCTATCTGCCTTTTTCAGAGTACAAGTTTTGCATCCTTAAGTAACAATTGGAAAAATTATTGTGTTAACTAATCTGCATAAGGAAGCATTTGATATCTTTACTCTTCCAGATGATAATCATGCTGAACATTGTAGTTCTTCCAAGTGCTACACTCCTTCTGATCTCAGGACTGCAGTCATCACATTGGTCAATTTTAAAGCCCAAGAAGTTGAATTATTTTACTGTTTCTATGGTCTCATTGTTGATCTGTGTTCTGACTTGCATGTTCTCTGCAGTTATCATTATTTTCTTTTTCTTGATGTTAAGATACAGTCCAAATTTTTTGCTTTCATCTTTGACTCTTAGGATTAGCCAATCCAGATCTTCCTTGCTTTCCTTGAGCAAAGTTGTATCATCAGAGGTTGTTGATATTCCTACAATCAATTTTAACCCTAATGATAGAATCCTCCAAATGTGCATTTTTCATAACTATTTTGGTGTATATGTTGAAAGGTATAGGTGACAGGATACAACGTTGCTGAGTGCCTTTTCCAATTCTGAACCATACTGTATCTCCATATGCCATTCTTACAGGGCTGCCTGATCAAAGTACAATGACTGATTGAGCTGGATGCAGTGTGATGATATGCCTAGTTCAGTGAGACAGTCCCACAGCTTGTCATGTTCAATATAGTCAAAGGCTTTTGTGTAGTCAATAAAGCACATGTAGAGGCCTTTTTGGTATTCTTTTGCTTTTTCCATCATCCAATGTAGATTGGCAATATGATCATGCTTCCTCTTCCTTTCAAAATCCCACTTGTACATCAGGCAATTATCTGTTGATGATTGGATTCAAACGTTGCTGGATTATTTTCAAGAGAATTTTACTGGGGTATCAAGGCTATGATTTGGTGGTTGGAACAACCATTTACATCTTTTGCATCACCTTGTTTTGATATTGGGAGAAATACTTTCCATCTTTTTGGCCATTGACCAGACTTTCATATACTTTGGCAAAGCACTGTCAGTGCTTTTGTTGGCCGTGGTCTCAGTAACTCTGTTGGAACTCCATCAACTCCAGGGACTTTGCAGTTAGGCAACTAAGTGTCCATTCTACTTCCACCTCCAGAATATTTGGTAAATATCTGGTAGGCCAGCTTCACCTCTTATGGCTTAGCCTTTATTTTTGTTTCTTTAAAGTTGTTCTATATATTCCTACCATTTTTCTGATTACTTGTTGGTCATGAAACTCCTACCTATCCTGTACTCTGACCATAGCTTTTCTTGCCATAAAGGGATTTCTGGCCTTCTTCATAGCAGTTTCAGGAGTAGAAAGAATCCTGAGCCAGTAGCATTCTATAAAGAAGAAGCCTGGGAAGTAACCTCCTTATTCCCCACTAACACTAATTGGAATTGACCTGAAAAAAAAATTGAAAAACAGTATCCCTAATTCACCTTTGCAGGCAATCCATAAGGATACCATGCTCAACATTATCAAAGCCACTAAGTCTTCAAGGATCACAAGGAAGGATGCATCACTTCCATTCATAATAAGAATGACTAAGGCTGTCTCCGTACTGAAACACGGCCTTCTGCATTTCTACAAATCTTCTACATTTGAAACATGCCTTATTCCACAGAGTTCTGTCCTCACAAAGCTATATCTTCATGTGGTTGTTCAAAGACCACAGAGCCTCAGCATTAATGATAAACGTCTACTCAAAACTACCATATGAAGTAAGAATGTGACATAGGGATATGATCCAAGCCAGTAATTGTATGTCATATCTTTTCCACATAAGATACAATTGCAGTTATCTTGGCTACGATATTGGTAGGGAATATATCTGATGTGGAGAGGAAATAGATGGTAAATCACGATGCTACAACATGAAGAACAAACTATTATCATATTATAGTTTGTAAATGTGAGAAAATGACATGGGAATGTAATGTAATGAAAGCTAAGGGATCTAGATTTCTTGTCTTCCTCCTACACATACAGTATGTAGATTTAACTTGAAATTTTTTTCAAGATTCTGTTATTCATAAGGTTCATTCATAAGATTCCTACTCTTTTCTGTAATTAAGCTATTGCTAGAGTGTGACATAAGGTCAACAATTGTTTTCTGTCTTCTTTCCAATACTCCAGCCTGGCCTTACTTAATTTTATACTTTCCCTTCAATCATTCCAAGTTGGCCTGGCTTTGTAGACCATTTTTTGTTTATTATCTTCTTTGTCTTGAATTCCTATCATTTCAATTGCAGAGATTCAAAGTTGTGGTAGACTCTCACAAGTCCGTATTCTTTATATATTATCTTTATACTACTCTTGGCCCAACTACTTTGTTAGGTTGGTTTTTGCATTCTGTAGAGGTTTCATACAATGGCTATGAAGACCTAATCATTATAGAGGCCTTTGAATGTGACCCAGACACAAATAACACAAATAATATTAGCTTGTTATATAGCAAAGAGCTGTTTAATTAGGAGCCATAAAAGGATTACTAGCTTTGATTATTACTATTCATAGCTGCACAGTTCATGGCTTGAGGACATCAAATATACAAGAGAAGGAGGTGTCCAGCACAAGCAGGGCATTTTTATAGCTAGTTAAAAATTCTCTTATAGCTATGTGTCTACCCAGCTAATTGATGTATGTAATCAACTCTTTTTTCCTCTTTTGTTTAGAGGTTCAGAACTCATCCAGACATAGTAATTTCCCATGCAGTTGATTCACCAACATAGCATAATGGACTAAGAACACAGAGTTCTAGTATAGCAAAAAGATTATTGGAGGGAGGAGAGATGTGGTAAATTTTCATAAAATCATGAATGGTATGTGAAGAATAGACTGAAGAGGGTTTTTTTTGTCCTGTCTCATGAATAGGCAGGTCCCATCATTAGGGAATGAAGAGAAACAGATTATACAAGTAGTAAGTAACAGGCTTGGTGAAAGATAGTTGATCCACTCCTGCAATGTCCCCTAAGGTTTTCTAACTAGCCGATACAGGGGAATCTGGTGGGGGCATGTCGAAAGATCAATTTGGCAGCCATGACTCCTTGATCAAAGCCCTGCCCCATTTTTACATAGAATATAGGTAAAAAGAGTGAGGGCTTTGATCATATGGTTGAGGCTATGATCTTGACTTTTTTGATACACAGCTCCCCATCCCTTGAGCCTGATTCATAATGCCAAGGAAAAATGAGTCAGGCTAATAGTATAAACTAGCCTTCCTCAAGCTTTTTCATACAGGTAAATTGTAATGGTATGTGGGAATGACCTTGAAAGTTGGGGAAGAGCTGCAAGCCAGGATAACTGAAAAAGTGAAAGAATAACAAAAATAACAAAATATTTGTTTCATTGATTATAGCAAGGCTATTGGTTCTGTTGATCATGCCAAGCTGTGAAATGTACTAAGAAAAATGGGAATCCCAGAACATTTCATTGTCCTCATGAGAAACCCATAGACATTTCAGGAAGCTATAATATGGATAGAACATAGCAAAACTGACTGAGTCCAGGTTGGCAAAGTAGTGATACAAGATTGTATAATCTTTCCTTATTTATTCAATGTATATGCTGAATATATATTAAGGGAAGCTGTATTGGAAGAAGAGTATGGTTTAAAAATTGGAGGAAGAAGCATAAGTAATCTGTGCTATGCTGATGATTCTAATCTGACAATGAAGACATTTAATTAGTTTCTGTCTTTTAGAATAAATAATCAATAATTGATTCTAAATAGTTTAGGCCTATGACGAATATGAAATGTATGTTATTTTAAAGTAACTCAAGACATGGAATGAAGATAAAGAACATCTTAAGACAGGAGAAATTATAACTGTCATTGCTAGGGAGAAATTCTATGATAAAAATGAATGTTTTGCCTAGAATGATGTTTTTGTTTCAGACAATACCTGTTTTGACAGCTGATACACCATTTAAACAGTGGCAGTAGGATATATCTAAATTTGTGTGGCAGAGGAAAAACCACAAGTTAGGTATAAGCTCTTACAAATGCAAAAGAAAGAGGAAGACTGTGTTTATTGATTTGAAATTGTATTTTGCAGCTTGATACTTGGTTGGAAAAAAGAGTGGGTGTTGCTGAGAAATAGGTGGCTTTTGGAGTTAGAAGGACATGACCTGATATTTGGGTGGCATGGATATTTGGGATATGATAAAGTCAAGGTTAATGTGGATTTTAAAAATAATTATGTTAGACATGCCATATTAAGACTATGAAATAGATACAAACCCAGGTTCTGCCTGATACCTTTGTGGATCTCAGCACAAGAAGCATTTTATAGATGAGAAATAATAGGCAAACACATGATATATTATAATTTTGTTAAGGGGAATGTAAAATAAAATCAGGAGAAGAACTGGTAGCAGAGGAGTCTATTAGAAGGTATAAGTAGACAAAAAAAATATGAGTCTGACCATTATAAGACTGAGTTGGAAATAAAATTGTGTACAAATGATGAACATGTAATTCCTAAAATACATAAACTTTTCCTGAAATTTGAAACAGAAGAAATGAAAGAATATATGATAAACTAGGCTAAAGATTTTGGTTATGCAAGATGCAGCAGTGAAAAACTATGTGGCTGAAAGGACTGAAATTTGCACTATGTTGTAATCCAGAGAATTTTCATAAAACTGATACACCATTGGTAAATGTCACCAGAGAAATTGTCTAGAATATATAAAGGCACTTAAAATTTATGTTGGAAATGTGAACAAAAAGGGACATTTTATCATCTACATTTACTACTGACTGGAAATCCCTTATAAACTTTTTGCGCAAAACAGAAAAACTTATTGTTTATGATACTGATAATTAGACAGGGTAGAATATTACATTGTAACCACAAAGTAAATGGTAAATTTGTAATTGCACCTATAACTGCTGAAAAGATGACTGGAATCTTTGTATCTTTTGTCTTTCTTTTCTATTATTGTTTTACTTTTTTCCCTTTCCTGCATTTTTAGCTTTCAGTTTGAATTACTTTTGTTTCTTCTTTTCTTACTTGATATTCTTTTGTATTAGTTTCTACTTTTTAAAAAAATCTTTCATAAAAGTATACAGTTATATATTAGCTAGGCCTGTGGTGGTCCTATAATTCTTTTCTGTATATATTGTACCTTCAGTTACTGAAGTCTTTTTCTTCCTCTTCCAGTAAGCATTTCTTTAACCAAATACAGTTGAATCTCGGATTGCGAGCCTGATCCGTTCCGGAAGAACGCTCTTAGCGCAAAATGCTCTTAAAGTGAAATGAGGTTTTCCATAGGAAACAATGGAAAGTCGGACAATCCATTCCACGCCCCCAAAAATATTCACAAAAAAATCATTTTCAACGGAATTTGATGTAGAAATGATTTCCCTAACATTTGAAACAAGTAACAATGATTAACACACGATATGAAGCAGAAATAGAGCAAACTAACCAGCACTTACGGATCTGCTTCGAGGCAAATTCTGGCCTCGGTTCTGCTAGTCCGGCTACTGTCCAGCACCACCTGCTGGATTGGAGGATTCACTGCCGCCTCCGCTGAGGCAAAGTGGCCTTTTCCCTCGGCAATGCCTTTCAGGAGGTTTTTCCTGGGAGGTTTGGAAATGTTTCTTATCTTAACCTGCCTCCGTGCTATGAAGGGAGAAGAGATGGGCAGTAGGGAACAGGCTGGATGGTGCCAGTGTGTTTTTGTGTGCGTGTATGTTTGTGTGCACGCACTTTGGGAACAGTCCCAGCTGGCGCGAGGGAGATGAGACGGAGAAGAGGAGGGGGAGAGGACTGCCTGGAGGGAGAATCTGGAGTCTGAGTCTCAGGAGTTCCTTCTCTTGAACGCCTTTCACTTAATCTACGCTGTTTACACACAGAGAGAGGAGAATCGTCAGCTCCATTGTGAGATTTCCCGTGTGAGCTTATCACGCGGTGCTCGTCTTGTGAGTTGCCACACATCGACTGAAATAAATTTGATTAAAATTTTTTGCTTGTCTTGCAAAAATCTCATGCACCAAGATGCTCACAATCCAAAGTTCCACTGTACATGAGTTGCTCTAAAGCACAGCCTAAGAAAGAAATGTGTCTCTATGTCAGACACCCCAAAAAGTTGATCCAGGTGCTAGTGTATTCACTCCATGTGGAAGAGGGTTGCTGAACCCTGATCTAACCATTTTCAAGCAGACAAGATGTCTTCTTCATTATTGGATCAGTGGATATTTTTCCCTCTCTAGTATATATTAGTTTAATTTATGTGTATTAATGTTATGGATGTGTATTATTTTTATAGCCAACATTAGCTGATTTTGAAAATTCCAGCAGAGTTCACATCAGGTTATAATTCTGATGGGATTCCATCAGGAAATACCAAGGCTGTAGGCTAGACTGGGATATCAAAAAAAAAAAATGCATCCCAAAACAACACAGTGCAAACCATCTTTTTACAAAGGATGAGAATATCAGTAGCCATTTATATATTTAAAAGTGTAAGTCAATCCTTGTTGCAATTTTCTCTCTCTATCCAGGCTGCCTCCAAGGCAAATGTTCTTCTTCTCCCACCCTGTTGACAATGCAGCTGCCTTTCCAGGAATCATATCTTCCATTCCAGGATAGATTTCATGATCTCCTTTAAAAAAAATAAACATTTAATTTAATTTGATCTTTTATTTTCGCTGCTGTTGTTGCTATAGCTCCTAGTTCATTTGCAGCCTTTTGGAGAATGGTTCATTGGAGCCTTGGCCATGTAAAATCAAAATCGCAATTTCTGCTTCAATTTAGAATTTCTAAAGACTGTTTTCAAAAAAAGAACAATGGGCAGTAAAAATTGACTTGATTTCCTTGTTTGGAAGCAGTCCAGCAGAGTCCAAATCCCTTCCCCAAATGTGTCAATTATAACTGACAGAGAGATGAGAGACAGATGCAGGATCTCCAGTACATATTAAGCTATCAGATTTTTGTTTAATTGCATACGAATATGACAGTAGTGATGGGGATATTCAAGAGGCAGATGCTTTGTTTTAAAGCCACAAGAGAAAGAATGAGGAGGAAATTCTGGCACGTTGTGCTGGAGAGAGTCTGTCAGCCTGGAGGTGGATTTTATCAGCTGGAGCTGCCACCCTGTCATTGTTTAAAGGTGGATTTGGATGTGATTAATTCTAAGAGAGGCCAGAGAGTTTCTTGATATGGATTTGCTTCAGATGAATGCCCAGGAGGCTTGGGAACAAAGACAAATCAGTCAGGGAATCTAAGTTAGGCAGGCCAGCTGTCAGGGTTTGGCCCTCAAACCCTCAGATCTTGGGGTTTTGTTAGCAAGCTTTTAAAACAGACTGGCCATTGAATCTGGGATGCATCAGCAGCAATGTCAGTTCCCACTAGAAACCTGGCACAAACCAGAAAGCTCGCGTCCTGCGGTTGGATATTGGTCAGATCCTAAAACAAGTGGAGGATTCCAGGATAATGAGGTGCACTGAACAGGGTAACCATATGTGGTCTGTAAAACTCAACAAGATAGCTGCAAGTGATATGGAAAACTGAGATTGTTTTCTGTTATCTAATGGCTGTCAGGATTGTTTTGGCTAAGATCTATTAGGAAGAATGAGACAACCTCAGGCAAGAGATACATGGGCAGAGTAGCCTCCTGCTTTTTTCACTGCACTGGAGGATGGAGTAAGGAAAGTCACATAACCTGTACTTGAGGGATTCCTTGACTGGTCTTCAACTGAGGTTTGGCTGTATCACTACTTCTGAGGCTGACTTCCTCAGCTGGCATTATGCTATACCCTGTCTTAAGTGAGGCTTAATGTTGGTTTAACTGCATCATATAGACCATATGTAGCCTCTGAGATAGAAAGAGAAGCCCAAGACCAGATTATTAATCTCATTAATAGGATATTCATTCATTACATGCGTATGCCACCAAATTCAAAAACAACTCTTGGCATTTCTTTTCATTCAACACTGAACTTTATTTAGCTGTAGAAGATGTAAGGTTTAAGATTTTAAATAATTGTTTGATTAATCTGAAACATTTTTCCAGCTTATTGTTGCCATTAACTTATATCCCAGTTGTTTAATCTTGAAAAAATTAATTATAATAAAATACCCAAAGTTGTTCATTAGTTACTGATGTATTTATAGTGGTGCAGGTGAAACTTTCTTATTATTCATTGATGGTTGCAAGATGTCTGGATATTAGTCTATATTCTTTTATTAAGAGACAGCAATGGCTAAATCATATTGAGGTCCTAATTAGTAGAAAATGTTATTAATTTTCTGCTTGTTACATTTCTAAAATGTTTGATATGTTACATGTTGTATGTTTTGGTGCTGCTATGTATTTTTCATTTAGGAATAATACTACTGTTTCTTACTGTTTTAAAAAGAAACTAAAATTACAATGTCCTCATTTATATTATGGTTGGCCTAGGTGTTTTTCATGTTCAGTTCTTCAATAATAGCTCAGTATATTCCACAATATATCTAAGTATGTAATAGTTGTTCCAGTCATAAGTAGTAGCTTTATCTAAATCATTCAAAAGTTTCCCAAAGCAATTATAATAAGTTCAATAATAATAAATACTATTTGCTTGCAAACAAGAATTTGTGGGACCATAAAACAATCAAAGTAATAGAAAATTAAGAAGCTAAAATCCTCTGGGACGATAGAATTCAAACAGACAGCACCTGCCATGTAACACCCCAGACTTAACAACTGTCAATGAGAAAGGCAAAAAGTCTAGAGAGTGGATATGGCAGTACCTGGAGACAGCAGAAGAGAAGAGAAAAGTGGGAGAAAATCACAAAATACAAAGACCTGCAAATAGAAGTAGAACAACTATTGCAAATGCAAGCAATAATTATAGGTCCTTTGGGTGCAATTCCAAAACAACTGGAGCAACACATGAACACCATTGGCATTGACAAAATCATCATTAGTCAACTGCAAAAGACAGCTTTACTTGGAACAGCTTAGATCCAGTGACAATACTTTTAACACCATCAAGGACGATGTCTACCTAGGTCCTTGGGAAGGACTTGATAGTGGACAAAAATGCCAATAAAGTCTAAACATTTGGCTGACTGTGCAACAAACCATATAATAATAATCAAACATCAATATCTGCCAACAATCAAACATCAACATCAGCCTATTTCAAACATCAACATCTGCCTATCCCAGATCAAACTTCAAAATATACCTATTGCAGCTCCTTGGGAAGAATTTGATAGGTGGGTAAAAATGCCAAATTCAGTCTAAATATCTGGCTGACTATGAAATAATAATAACCAAACTGGCGTACAAAATGAAAGACCAAACGAACAATAGAAAAAAGATGTTGATGTAGATTCTCAGTCATCCAAGTTGAACTGACTGGAGATTGAGTCATGGTAAATTGTTAGAACCAATAAGAAGTCCTGTTGCCATGACTCAACCTCCAGACAATAGAAAAAAGACATGGCAGGGCAAAGTATTACCTGTCAGTCAAAAGAAAAAGGCAGTGAAAGCAGATAACAACAAGACCTGGAAATGGCTAAGAGTAGGAAAATTGAAGAAAGAAACAGAGGGGCTAATTCTGGCTGCAGAGAATTTAAAATATGCTGAAGAAACAGTGGACCACCTAGTTAGCTGCTGGAAGATCACACAGACTGACTACAAATAATGGCATGTCAAAGTAGCAATAATGGTTTATTGCAAGATCTGCAAGGAATACAGTTTGCCTGCAAGCAAGAACTGGTGGGACCATAAAATAGTCAAAGTAATAGAAAATGAAGAAGCTAAAATGCTGTGGGACTTTAGAATCCAAAGAGACAAGCATCTATCACATAACACCTCAGACTTAACAATTGTCAATAAGAAAGCAAAAAAGTCTGGACAGTGGACGTGGCAGACCTGGAGACAGTAGAAGAGAAGAGAAAGAATTGGAGAAGATAACACAAAGACCTTCAAATAAAAGTAGAATGACAGTGTCAAAAGAAAGCAAAGACAGTACCAATAATGATAGGTGCATTGAGCCAGAGCACCACTTGAATACTATTGGCATTGTCAAAATCTCCACCAGTCAATTGCAAAAGGAAGCTGTACTTGAAATAATAGCATCAAACAACATCTCCCTATCTCAGGTCTCTGGGATGGACTCGATAGATGAATAAAAATGCCAAATCCATTCTAAAAATCTGTCTCACTGTGTGACAAACCATAATAACATCAAAGGCGTTGAGTGTGTGACTATAGCACTGCTCTGTGGAACAACCACACTTTTAAATGCTAAAGAAAGATGAGAAAGAGAAAGTGTTGGTGCTGCTGCTTGGTTAGGAAAGCGGAAGGAGAAAAAATCAGAAACAAACTGTGAGCCAGATTAAGGGACGACTCTGAGTGAGGCTGAAAATAAGAGGGTGTACAACTGCTACCTTCTCTGGTTACAAAGGGAGCTGCTTGGACACACTGATACAGCCCATGGTGTACAGAAGACAGGAGGATGACATAAGTTTAAATAATAGTTGAGATCATTCTACCTACTTGTTTAATCTCTCTATATATACTGGAAACAAGGGAAAGAACAGAAGAAACAGAGAAGAAAGAAGTGGTTCTTCAGGACTCTGCTTTATGATGGCTTTCCCACTGCCCTTGTTGACTTCCTTCAACCAGAACTATTTGAGTAAAAGGGCTTTTGCAATGCCAATAACTTCACACTAATTGCCCATGTTTGAAAACAATGCTGTTTTACAATACCAGACCTCAAAGATCAAATACCAGCTGTGTATGGTGTCCTTCCAAGGACTTCAGTAAATCTTTGAGTGAACTTTGCCTGTCTGGAACTTCAGAAAGTAGAATTGGGCCAAATACACCTCTTGCATTCCAGGGTTTCAGGCTTCTCTTTTCTCCTTAATTCTCTGAGTTTGGACAAGAAGAAAACAGAAGCAAGGAGACATTTTTCCAGTGGCCCTTTACAGGAATATTTTTCTTCTCTCTCTTCTCTTGCTTTCTGCTGGTTATCCAATCGTTCTTCCTATTGATGATGTCCCTCTGATGCCTAACTATAGCTCCTCAAAGAGTCTTCTCCAACCTCAGAGAATCTCCTTGACCAACCTTTTTCTTTGCAACTCATCCACACAAACTCCACTTTGTTTTGTGTTTTTAACAATGTAACTTTAAATCAAATAATTTAGAGCTATCATCCGCATATTTTTATTTTTAAATTAGAAATATTTTTATTTAATTTGTATTTATTAATTAAATTATAAATATTTAGTGCCATCCTATTATAACTTGTTTGAGAAAGGCCTCAAGATGTAGGTCAAAAGCTTACAATAACATCAAAGATTAATGTCCAGATGTCAAGATTTAGAAGCCGCCAGATATACATCATCCCCATGCTAAATTCTCCACCTTTCCTTTCAATTCTTAGTCCTTAAAGTGGCACACATCTTCAGAACATATGTTTTTATTTTTACTTTCTTTGTTCATACCAACCATCTGCAGTATGTGATTCTGGAGCATATTTCTTGGAAATCAACTTTAAGGTTTTTTTTCAAAGAATGCTGAAAAATTAAACTTTTGCTACTTGCCCCTCCCACATAAATTTCCAAATTCCAATTGGACCTTACAGTTAATTTTTTACCTTAATTGTTTACTTTTTTGAGAAAATTTTGTCCAATGATGACAGGCTGAATTTTTAGCTTCTGACAAATGAAAAGACAGACACTATTTTAGTAATGTCTGATATAATACAAATGTGGAAACTGAATTGCCATATAAGCCACTCATTTTAATACATCTTGGTTTCATAAAGATGCTCTCAAGCTGACCTTGAATCCTAGAGACTACAGTATATGACATATCCATATTGTTTTCTTAATCAACAATATAAAACAGTCTGATAAGCTATCCGCATAGAAAGATATGGATGTTATCTTATATCATGGCCCCATATTTGGGTTTTTTCATGACTTCTGCCTTACCTTGATGGGTAGGGGAAATTTCTTAGTTTGTATAAAATGTATATCCTGTGTAGTGTTTTCAATCATGTTGACTATTAGAAGACACTGTACAAAGTATAGAATAGCATCCCACATATTTACTGGGACAATTTGGTATTGTCAAGTATTACTGGAGCTGCACTCATTACTGTTTTTTTCTGAGAGCAATTCAAAATCTGGTGATTATCTTTACAAGGGACCTAGCTATCTTCAACACTGTCCACCCCAAATAGAATCTGCCCACCCAAGGTGTCCCTTGGAGAGTGCTTGCTAAGAGTCCCTACCCCTTATGAGGTACATCAAGAAGAGACTGAGAGGCAAACTTCTGCAAGGGCTTCTGTCCATATGATGCCCTTGCAATATAAAAGAATTGTAATCTCAGCTTGTAAGAAGCGTTTAAAAACATGACTTTTAAAATGTGAGTTTGGGATCAGAAGGGGCACAATGGCCTAGCAATTAAGACACTGGGCTCGTTGGCCAGAAGGGCAGAAGCCCAAGTTTGAGACCCAGGCACTGCATAACAGGGTGAGCTCTCGTTATTTGCCCCAGCTCCTGCCAACCTAGCAGTTCAAAAGCATACAAAATGCAGCAGATAAATAAGTATAACCTAAATTGGTGGGAAGGTAACAGCATTCCATGTACCTCAGCATATAGCCATGCTGGCCACGTGACCATGGAAGTGTCTTTGGACAATGCTGGCTCTTTGGCTATGAAATGAGCACTGCCTCCTAGAGACAGAGATGACTGAAAGGGGAAATCTTTACCTTTTTTGGGGGGGATCTGTGACAAGATGTACCTGACTGAAGATGAATCTGGTAAGCAGTGTAGAAGTATTTTCAATTAATA
>JANHZU010004506.1:405216-420639 GCA_032468055.1 Acrochordus granulatus
TAGCCTTGATGGATGAGAAAATACTGATCTGGTATATGTAACCAAGATTTGGCTTTGGGACTGCAGTGTCTCAGCTCAGAGTAACACAAAATAGATCAAAGGATCAGGGAGAGGATGTTGCAGCAGTCGAAAGAAATTCTTCCTCTCTCTACAGACTTCCTGTCCATTCAAGTGTCAGCCTCAAGTGCTTGTCTCTTCTGATGAGCATTTGAGACTAAGTGAAGATTCTTTGGTAACCACATACCCTTTTCTCCCTTTTTCTCACTCTCACATACATCCTGATCTTTCAGTGACATACATTTTTTCAAATGGCTTGGGGCTTCCTGACTTTTGGCCCAGCAAAAGATCATGTAGAATTAGCAGCTTCCTGTCATATATTAACTGAACACTTTAAGGACACAGGTTGATTGTATTCATCATTAACAATTCCATTTGTAGAGGTAACCAAAGGACTATCAACTCTTTTGGATGACTTTCAAGTTTACAAACATGTGGCTATAGAGAAGGAGCTTGGTAGAGTTCAGTAGACCACATGTTTCTTCAACCCTTGACTTTCATGGCTTATTACATTTAGTAGAAAGGAAGTTTTCTGCTGATGCAAGAGGTTAGAAGTTCCAATTTGCAAGAAGAAATAGTTCCAGTTTCATCTAATTGCTTAGTAAGCATTTATGACAAACTGCTATATTGCTGTGGATGAGTTGGTTAGCCCCTCTTCAGAGATAGAAGAAGAGGATCAGGAGGTGTCTATTACTGGCCTAAGAATAGCTGATTAAAAGGAAAAAAAGTCTAATCTCAAAGCTGGAAGATGAAACTAGAAATTTGAAACCTGGTAAGAACTTCAGTGGGTGAAGTGGACTTTTCCTTCAAAAAAGAGGCAAGTATAAATAGTTTTTTTTTACTATAGTTATTTATCTAAGAAACAGATAGAACAAAGGAACAACTGAAAAATTATGACAACACACACACACATAAGCACAGAATATGTATATGTATGTGTGTCTGTGTGGAGTATATGTATGGAATATATATATGGAGTAAAAATATAACATTTAATACATATAAAATTCTATAATCTATAGTCATATATATAAAGTTGATTGGCTTGCTAGAAATAAAATTGTGAATTCTGATCCCTGATGATTTGGAATGCTCTTTTGAATTTGGTTTTGAATTTAAATTTAAACTATTATTTGCCCTGTTATCTGAAGGGGCCTGGTGGCTTAGTGGTTAAGATGCTGGACTTGTTGGCCAGAAGGTTGGCAGTCCAAGTTCAAGACCCAAGTGCTACATAATGGGGTGAGCTCCCATTATTTGACCCAGCTCCTATCAACCTATAGCAATTCAAAAGCATGCAAAATGGAAGTTGATCAATAGGTACTGCCTAAATTGGTGGGAAAACTAACAGTGTTCCATGAGCCTTGGCATATAGTCATGCCAGCCACATGATGACAAAAGCGTCTTTGGAAAAACATTGGCTCTTCAGCTAGGAAACGGAGATGAGCACCACCCCCTAGAGTTGGACACAACTGAAAGGGAAAACCTTTACCTGACCACTTATCTGAATTAACTTCCTTCACCAATGACTCTCCCTGATGTTGCCTTTAACTGTGAATTTTACTTGCTCTGCTTTTCTAAGCTATCTATAGATTGCTGTATATTGATTCTGCTTTCAAATTTTGCTAATTGAGCAGAGAGGCTTAGCCTTGGACATGGCACATACCTGAATGGCGTGGATTAGAACAGTGAGTGTCTGGATTCTGTGTTTCATGGATACATTTAGTGTATTAGGATAAAATAAAGAAAAGTAGTAGATACTACTCTACTTATTAAGGCTGATCAAAACAAAGAGGAAGTGGTTGGAACTTTAAAGTAGCTTAGGTAGATTGCATTATGATTAAGATACAAGCTTTGTCAATTGCAGGCTTTTTGTTACTGGTGGTTTTGCTTAACAGAAGTCATCGTACCAGTATGATGATTTATGTTAAGCAAAACCACCAGTTTGGGCCTCCTTTATTAGAATCCCAAACAAGTGAAACAGCTTTACTGAATTCACAGTGAGCTCTGTGGCTCCATTAACCGAAGAGCTCTTGTTTCAGTTTGGAGGTGGACAAAGAGTCATAGGTTTTGCAGATCAGGTTTAGTCTATCTAATATGCAAATTACATATTCTTATTGCTAATAGCATTCTAAAAGCTATCAGACTTGGGTGCCAGAACTCCAGATTCACCACCAGACGGTAGTAAAAAACTTGGAGCTTTAGGCATGTCATTGCAACCATCTAGTAGTCATCCAGATTTTTGCAGGCCAGATTTGATACCCTCCTAAATAATGTTATTCCAAATCACAAAATTGGATTTGGATATACTCCAAATCCCTGTTTGGGATCCACTGCAGCATCTCTGAAAAATGACTATCCAGCCCCTGTCTGAAGATCTCTAGGAAAGGAGCATTTGCCACATAGTGTGGCAGACTATTCTATGGCTGTCAGCTTATATAGTTAGATTTTTCCTCCTGATGTTTAGTCTGAACCTTCTTCCTTCTAGTTTTAAACTATTATTCTGATCCTCTCATCTGGAGCAACAGAGTGTAAGTTTATGTCTCTTTTGGGTGACAATCCATCATATTTGAAGACCACTCAACTTAGTCAGACTGTTTGTAGGCTAAAAAACCCTAATTTTTGAAAATTTCTTCATAGAGTAGATCCTTCACCATTTTGCTAACCCTCCTTAATTTGCTGCAATTTTACCAATAGTCACAGATATCCAGTCCTTGGTTCTTCCTGCAAAATCCATAAATTGCACTCCGGATTAACAGTATATTTAATTTCCTTAGCTTTCCGACTCTTCTACAGCCCATCCTCAGAGGACTACTCTATTTTAAGGAAAATAAATATACTGTTAGCCCAAAGTGTGATTTATGGATTTTGCTGCAATTTATTTATTTATTACATTTATTTGCTGCTCATCATATCATAAAAAATGAATTTGCCACTCTCTTTTTTTGAACAGTGGTGTCCAGAACTAGACACAGTACTGTAAATAGAGTCTGACTAGGGCAGAATGGGTTGAAGCAATTACTTTCTATGATCTGAACTCTGTGTTCGTATTAATGTTACTCAAGGTAGCATTTGCCTTTTTAGCAGCTATAGTTCAGCCCTGAGGTAGTTCAGACTAGGAAACCAAAGTTATGAATGCTAATGCTAATGGAGGTGCGGTGGTGCAGCGGATTAGTGTCGCTAGTTATGTTGACCAGAAATGGCCAGCACTCTGGCTGGTCTGATCTGCAAGCTCCGCATGACGGGGTGAGCTCCCATCACTTGCCTCCAACTCCTGTCCACCCAGCAGTTCAAAAGCACATGAAAATGCAAGTAGATTAATGGGGACCTCCTTCAGAGGGAAAATTGCTGGCCAGCAAATTGACAGAGCAGCGACAGAACAGCAAGTTGGCGCCCATCCCGGGGGCAGAGCAGGAGTCTCAGAGGATGTCCCAGATATGAACATCATCAGCCAGCCGAGGGGGGTGGGGTAAAAATAAAGAAATGTATCGTCTCTAATCTATGTAAGCCGCCAAAAGTCTCTGGAAATTGGCAGCATAGAAATGTGATAAATGAATAAATAATGATACTTTTCTTACAAGATTATTGTATCTTGCAAGTTTGAATGTCCCTTTCCCCTCCCTGCTTTTATCCTCAATAAAACTAGGAAGGGTCAAGACTGAGATGCTTTCTCAAATTATATTCTTGCTTTGGACTCAGATTTCTCCTATCTATCCTTTTCCTTGGTTGCGCCTCTTTTTCTAGTTCTTCAAGGTTATTCTCATACTTCATGATGCTATATCATATGTCTGGCTCACATTCAACTTAATGGTTGACAGAGAAACCCAGAATTTTTTCACATGTACTAGTACATGTAACCTCATCTTACATGTTTCCTACTCCAGTGCAGAACATAACATTTTTCCCTATCAAATTCTATCCTATTCATTTCAGTCCACTGCTCAGGCCTCTTAATTTTTTTTTTATCTTTTCTTTCCTCTAATGTATCAGCCAATTACCATTTTGGGCCATTTGCAGACTTTATAAGCATTCCCTCAAAATCCTTATCTAAGTCAGTGATAAAATTTTGAACAGCACAGGGCCCAAAACCAAGCCTTGTAGCACCCCACTTAGTTATGGAGATTAAAGTGAAGCCATTAATGAGTATTCTTTGGGCAACATGAATCCAAATAACAGTTGCATTGTGTGGGTCATATTTTGCCATTTTATTAAGAAGAATATTATGAGGCACTCTGTTGAAAGATTTGCTGAAATCCAGGTTGACTATGTCCATAGCATTCTTTGATCTATTAAGCTAATAACTCTATCAGAGCAGGGTAGTTTAGTATGATCTATTTGTAACAAATCCACACAGCCTCCTATTAATTGTAGCATGCCTATCCAAGACCCCTTCTTCCTCTTTTTGAGATTTTTGGGATAATCCTCCAGACATTTTCCAAAATTATCAATATTAATTTTGCAGTCATCTCCTCTGGTTCCTTTGGTACTCTGAAGTGTAATCCATTTGATCTCAGAGAGTTGAATTCATTTTAATTAGCTAATTCTTTCTTTATCTTTGTCTGTCTGAAGCTCCAGCTCCCTTCTTCCCTTAATGGCATAATGATGACCAGTTAGAACTTCATTTCCCTCCTAAGAGAAAACAGATACAAATCCTTCTTAGGATTTAAGAGGTTCGTCTTCTCATCATAATTCTTTACTACTGCATCATTTCCTACTCACAATGGATCTACAATCTCTTTGGCTTTCGTTTTATTCTTAACAAAACCCAACATCCTTTTTTGTTACTATTTTTTTTACTCTCTCTTGCAAACTTCATCTCATTCTGAACTTTATCTATTTTGACTGTTTCCAGAGATGATTCTGTAATCTTCTTTGCAGACTGTACTGTAGTACTACTGTAATGTAATAATAGCAAATCTCCACCAAGACATATTTTACTTGTTATTATGTTTTCTGAATTCTGTTAATTTTGATTTAATAATCATTTGACAACTATTTAATGTGAAAAAATAAAACCAAAGGAGAAAACAAATAGGAAAAAGGGTTTAATCAGCAAACCCCTTTATTGTACAGCGAAAAAACATTTTAAATAATGTTGCCTAAATTTAAGTACTTCATCAATCCCATCCAAGAAAAAAGAAATCCAAATTACCAGATTTACACTCCACAGTCCAGTAAAATGCTTCTTTTTATTTTGTCTTACTGATTTAGTATAAATAATGTGTTTTGGAACAATATGTTTTATTGTAACAGCCTGTTGCATTCATATTTTACAAATCAAAACTTAGCTAGGGAAGACTTAACTATCTCAGACAAAAATAAATATCTGACCATAACTTTTGAGAAAAAATGCTGTCAAAATGTTCACGTACTTTTGTAAGCTAAGCTCCTCTTAGCTCCTTCCTTCAGATACACTGTTTTACTATTGTTCAGTCTACTGCATACACATCTCTAATTGTTTGAGTGTTTCATTCCCTCAGTGAAATCTGGGAGATGTTTTGTTGTATGTCCTTACAATACATACAATACAAATAGCATCTGAAGCTAAAGGCAGTTTTTACCATCTTTGGCTGTTTAAGTGGCACTGCTCTTAATCAAAGAGGATTTCAAACCTGCATCTTTATCCGCAACCATCAGGAATTCAACCTGGGACTTCCTGCAGGTGATACAGATATTCTATCATTAAACTGCTCCTGTTCCGTTGCATTTATTTTGCAGTAGGTTCAAACTATGGTTGGGCAGGCTTCTGATCAATTCAAAGTTCAGGAATTAGATGATGTTAATATTGAAAAAGTTACAGGGATTGTCATTTGCTTCCTGGGTACAAACTATAATGTTGGTATTGATCTAAAGCTCCAAACATTGTGTGTGTGTGTGTGTGTGTGTGTAAGTGTTGACTCCTAGTTACTGCCTGGACAGATTCTTACAGTTTTCTTGGCAAGATTTTCAGAAATGGGTTACAGTGCTTTGTAGAAAGTAAGAAAGATGATCTTGACAGAAATAGGAAAGATCTGTAGCCAAAGCAACAAGGGAAACATATATTTTAAGTCCACAATGAACAAAATATGTGAAGAGGCTTAGACAGATACCTTCCTGGTTCATATGAGGATAAGAGGGGGAGGAGATACAGCACAATAGACTTGTCAGATTCTGTTATTATAGCAATTCTAAATAAAAGTAGTTTTAGCCTTCATGTGGAATTGATTTCTTGGCCTGGTCTACCTGGTGGGGCTGACACCTTTTTCCAAGAACTGAGAGAAAGTGATTGGCCCAAAGTCACCCAGCAACTTTCATACCTATGGTGGGACTAGAACTCAAAAGTCTCCCAATGTCTAGCCTGGTCCTTTAACCATGACAGCATTTAGTCTCTCTAAATGAGTTAGAACCTGACTATCTTGAAAACCAGCTCTCCATTTAAAAATATGCCTTGTTGCTAAAATCTATAGGAGAGCTCTTTTGAAGACGCTCCCGTATTGTCAGAAGCTGTTTTTTCTGGTACATGGGAAAAGGCCATCTCCTGCAGTTATATTGCATTGACTCCCCAGTCTCTTAGCATTTAGCAAATCAGCAGGGTGCAGCATCTCTTTTCTAGGATTTTAATTGCTATAAATTATTATTTTTCTGTTTACTGGTAATTTTAACTTGTAATTATAACTTTATATCCTGCTTTAGTTAGATTTTATTAGCTGTCCTAGATGTTTCTCCAGGGAAAAAGGCAGGTATAAATCAAATCAATAAATAATCAGGCAATTTTCTTTACAACCTGGTAGACAAACTTCAAAATTCCTGGAGGGTCTTCATCACAGGGTCTCTTTTCACCACATCAATTACTTTAACAAAAGAACAACAACTATAAGATCATAACAAGAGCAACAGTAATAATGCAACACTGTTTTGAAATCTAGGAGGAAAATTTGGTTCAAGAAAAAAAGTGTTCAAGACTTTTCCCTAAAGGTGCTCTTTTTACCATAACCACAACTTTAATAATAAACAAAATCATCATCATATATCACCATAGTTATCGGGGGTTGGGTGGCATATAAATGTAACTAATCATCACTATCACTATCATCTTCATCATCTTCATGAAATAAAATGGATTTCAAATTCTAATAGGAAAATTTGATATGTCAAAAGTCTTGTAGAATTTTTACCACAAGGTCTTGTCATGTAATACAATTACAGTGTGTTTTTCCTCTTCACAGCACATCATTGTCAAGAATGGCATATTACTTTCTGTTTGAGTGTACCATCGAGCATGTGGTGTTCAAAATTGTAAATATATCCAAGGAGGACATTTTAATTTTATGACTTTTAAAAGAATCCAGTTCACATGATGATGTCAAGATGAGTACCTAGCTATATAAATAGGTGCATTTACTGTGTGTCTCTTATAATGACATATATTTAAGATAATGTTAAATTATTAATACACTTGGATTCCTTGGATTTTTCCCCTCTCCAGATATATTATTATAACCAAATTTGCAAATATGCTTCATACAATGTATGGATGGGGGAAAGGCATCCATATTGGACCTCAATTAATTATCACTTTTTCCTTACGTTAGCTGGCAGATAATTCTAAATCTTTATTAATTACTTCCTTAACTCCTTCATTATCCAACAAGTTTTTGGCATGTAGCTATCAGTCACCAACTGTTCGTTTTGAAATATGCAAAATCTTTGCTTATATCATTGAGCCAATAAGTTGTCCCCCAATTATCTTATAATTCAGTGAACTGAAGCTCTCAAATTCACTCAGTTTTAAACTCATGGAGACTAACAATGAATGATAAGAGAAAGTATATATATTAAGCAAACAAATAGACTTATATACAGTACATATAAGGTAAATTACTTAACTATAGAACTACCTTTCTCCTGTTGTTTCTAGTCAACTGGTAAGATCTGGAGAAGCTGGCACATTCTAGGTCCCAGTTGTACAGTGTTGTATAACCTAGGTGGTGGATCTTCTGTGCGGCTGTGCTTGTCTTGGGAAACAGTTTTTTCCCATGAGGTTTGTCTTTCCAACTCTATTGGATGTTCATAAAGCTGTAAAAACCTGGATTTCTCAGCAGGCCTTGGAATTGGATACAGTAATTTACTACTGATGCTGTTTCATTGACTGTTTCACCGATGCTGTTTCATTGCTGTTTCATTGAATATAGTTGTTTAATAGAAATTAGTGGCATGACAAGCCTTCATCTTGAATCAAAAGCTGTCTAGCATCCTGTTGCTCATGGTGACCATCAAGATATTTCTGTAATACAAAGAGAATTTTCTGTGCTGAAAAGCACATTCCTTCAAACCAGGAACATCAAGCACTTATGGATAGGAACAGCTGATTGCTATATCTTCTAAAATTTGATTAATTTTTAATCATTTCTGACTGATTCAAGTAGGAAAGAAACTGGGATAATTACAAAACAACTGTGGTAGCAAAAACAGCGATAGAGGGTGGATAGAGCACATTTATCTGAATTAATTCTGTTTGGCTAGCTGATCTCACTAGTATAAGCTCTTTACACTACATCAGTGACAGGTAATGTTAGGTGGGAAGAAGCAGGCCCAGACAGCTCAGTTCTAATCAGTTTATTGAAGTTACAAAGTTACAAGAATTTCTCCAACTGCCAGACCACATCTGCACTCCCCCAGATATTGCTAACTGACTCCACATGGGGTCAGACCTCTGGTGTTTATGCATGTGTAGTGACTCTAGGCTGTACCCTCTCTTTACACTTGGTTCAGTCCTTGTTTTCCCCACAGGTAGCCTATCAGCAACTCTAGTGCTCACCTGCTGAAGTAATTCCTGCTTCCATTACCACCCCTTGCCAATTTTTGATAAAAGTCAGCAAATGGATTTCTATGCTACTTTGGTTACATTTTCTTACCAACAAACTACTCAGTCTTCTGTCATTGTCTGGACAAGAAAACACTATTTGCTATGTTTATCGAGCAGGTTAAGATATTTTCCAGGTTAAGGTTATGACATAGCCTGGGTAGGTATGTATGTATGTATTTATATGGCCACCCATCTTATATATAATACCTGGGAGACACACAGCATTAACAATAAAACATAAAAGCAAATAATAACACTAATCACAAATCTACAAAACTACACATTCCCCCATATATTTATTGAGTTCTGATGTTACTCAGACTCAACATTTGGAGATTCATGGCTTTTCATTTGGAGATTCATGGCTCTTCATGACTTTCTAGAAGTTCAAAATTATGGGGATGAGCTGGATCTTGGGGGGAGCCTCCTATATCCTGCCAGGTAACAAAATTTAAGGCAGGAGATCTGAAGCACAACTATCCTATTGCGCAGCAATGGTTTAATATGAGCAAAATGTGTGGTGCCCAGAATTACCTATAAAATGGCATTCAGGACCAGTTGCAATTTCCAGATGATCTTCAAGGGCAGCACCATGTAGAGTATTTTGTAGTAATCCAACCAGGAAGTAACTGAGGTATGAGTGAATGAACCAGGCTAGACACATTAATAAAAGATTTAGTACAACTTTTAGAGTTTGTGGTGAATTTAGCCATTTCCATCTAGAACACACAATTCAAATGTTCCCTCTCCCTTCAAACTAATCATCAGTTTTGAATGCAGCTATAAATAAATGCTGTCTATATTAAATTCCAGATATGGGCATTGCCATCATCTGAACAGAGTTAAAACAATATTGTAAGATATAATTTTCATTTATTTATTTATTAAATGTATATGCTGTCCATTTCACTGTTAATGACTTTTATACAGCTTAACATAATATAATATAATATAACAGAGATACAGAGAATTAGCTTATATTGACTGGGGAAGATTATTTATCTATTGTCCATTACTATCTTTTTTTATTCTAGCAAATTTCAAGAGATGTGTATGTATTATGCATATCATTACATATATGTGTATGTTGTGTATATAACCTTTTTACAGTGCTGGCAATCAAAGTATTTTGGCAATTTTCATAATAAACCTGATCTTTACTATCACCTTCTTGTTTATTTGATCTTTTTCACTGGAGAAGTTGGATATTGAAATGGGTCCTCTAGCATGTGAATCATGTGACATAACACTAAGTTATAGTTCCAGAAATCTTCTTCCCCAAAGTCCAGCACAGAGAGACAAAGAGACAGAAATAAAGTTTTTAACAAAAACCTGGTTCTATACTCCTATTATATCCACATGGAACTCAGCACTGGAGAATAGATGGGCAATAATATGTATTTTTCTATCTTGAAAACACCTATCATTGTTTCTGATTAAAACAATCCAACTCTCAGTTTGGTACAGTCTTGACCACATACTGTACTAAACATATATTCCTAGCTCTTCACTTAGTCTCCTACTTTCAAAACTCAAACCCATTATTTCCCAAAGCTCATTTAAACACCCTCAGTGAACAACATAAAATTACTTCCACTGTGTTTTCTAAAATAGATCCTCTGTTTTGTGTGTGTGTGGATGTTTGTGTGCGCGCGCATGTTAGCATGTGTGTTTTAAAACAATTCCTGAGTTCCCAACTACCAGGGTTATTACTGGTAGTTTGAGTGTCAGATGTGCCATCTATGAGGGGCTTTTTTTATTTTTATGTTTTTGGAAGAGTGACCTTACAAAAGGTTGAATAAGCAAAAGCATTTACAAAAAGATGTAGTCATCATGACTATAAAGCAGAAATGCTTTAACAAAATAATGAAGACATCCACTAACAGCAAATGAAATGCGACCTCTGGCTAGAACTTGATAGGGGCCCAATTGGAGAACTTTAAAAAATTGGATCAGCCTGAATAGACACCGAGTAAACACAAGAAGTGCAACATGGTATTATTAAGCATAATGCACATTTAATGCATAATTTTATTGCAGCCAATTTCATGCTCCTGCCTCAAATGAGTCTAGTCCTCCTTTTGCTGGAGCAGTCCACACCATCAGCACCTCTTAAAAAGAATTGCAGGCCAGGAAGCTATCAATGGCCCAATCTTTTCCCCATTCCATACTTTCTGCTTCATAAACTTTCCCAGCTCTCAGAGCTGGTAGTGAGATCTCATGCTTGTCCAACGTTCAGTTTGTGAAATGCTAAATTCTTTTGGCAAGGTTTTCTTTGATGGGGATACTAGAACATTTCCATTTTATGGTGGTACTAATGAGGTGATAGACCTCTGGGTCTGCAAAGCATGCATCATCAAAATCTGAGGCTGGTGAGATGACTCCTGCGGTCAGTTACAAGTGGATTGTTGGATTGTTTTGCAAATGCAGTAAACTGAATATATATGTGTGTGTGTGTGTGTGTTCTCCTTCACAAGACAGTGTGCCTGTATTCTTACCCTTTAACATAATTTTCATATAAAGCAGACTCATTTCCTATTATCTCCAGGAATAGGGATTAGCCTGTCATAGCAGCTTTCCTGAACTGATGACTTATGCTGGGATTACACCTTCTAGAATGCCCAGCCTGAAGTGTTCCAAGAGAAGAAAGTCTTTTGGATCATTATAATAAATCTTGATTCTTGTAAGTTGCCTGGCAAAGATGCATCAGGTGGTAATCAATTTACCTGCTCAGAAAATCCAACTGTGATATCTGAAGGTCTCAAATGTAGATGAAGCAATGAACTAGCACATCAATAAGTGTACTGGACTTACAGTTGGCTCCCATTCTTTCCTAGTTTTTCTCTTTCTCTTTCAGAGACATATCTGTGCATGTGCGTGCATGTCAGGAATTTGACATGTTTTTTCTACATGGGGCTGCCCTTAAAGATCACCCAGAATCTTCAATTGATCCAGAATGTGGCAGCTTGAGCAGTAATGGATATGGCTCAGTAAGTCCACGTAACACCTCTGCTTCTAGAGATGTACTGGTTGCTAGTTTGCTTCTGGGTGTGAGTCAAGGTTCTAGTCACTAGATGTAGAGCCTTACAATGCATAGGGCCTCTGGAAAACATAGAAACAAGCAATAAAAACAATAATATTCAAAACGTGACTGCTTAAAATACATGCTTCTATTTCACTATAAGATGCCTACCATTTTAGGAGAGGTTGGCATATAAATCAACATCTAAATATAACATATGATAAAATGTAATATTAACATCTAATATTATAAAATATAGTATTAACATCTAAACAGTGGATAAGTAAATAATGTTTTGGTCAGGCTTAACCGATTAAATACGCTCCTAAGGATCCAAGAACTCCTTTTAATTAAGCCTTGACTGTTGCTTTTCAAGAGCAAGCCCATGTGCAGAAATAATATTCCTACTTTGTTGTAGCACTTTCTCATTCCCACCTTGCATAACGCACTATTCATCTTCCTCTTTTGAATAGAAATGCTAATGCTAGTTTTCATTTGTCCCTTGTTTTTTTTCAGTGGTCAGATCTGTCACCAGGTTGATTTTTACTGGCTGTCTGAGAACATTTTTAAGCCGAAATAATAATAAGGAGGAGGAAGCTTGCCTCAAAATTCACCTGCAGTTTATGCCAGAACAAAAGTTTTACTTTGAGAGAAAACAAAAAGCAGAATTTACTATTGATGTTAGAGATGTTATGTCTGTTGGCGTGGACAAAAGATGTTCTGCTGAGGACCTAAAAGTGCAAGGTGTTTTATAAGAAGCCATCCTAGAATAAGAAACCCGTTTAAGGCAGCTTAGACATAAGCCATGTGAGGCTTTGTGCCCAAAGTGAGCCTTATATGAGGCATGGAAAACAACCAGTCACTGAATACGTGGATCTGGATGTTTAAAATGTTGAATCTCTCCCTAAAGAGTACCCTTTTCTCTATTCACAAATTACGCAGCGGCTTTTGTTGTCAGCGTTCTTTCTGTGTAATCTTTGTTTTCAGTTCTTGATTATGCTTTTGAAAATGGAGGATGTTTTGTTGATGCGCCCTTTGTTTAATTTTTTTTAAAAAAATAATCTATTCACTTTGCCTATGAAATGCAGGAGAGCACTGTGATGCCCTATTGTGCACTTATAGTAAAAGGACCATGCCAGTAAATCAGCTTCCTGAGCCTGGCAGAAGGAGCAGCTAGGACTTTTTGTTTTCTTCAGTCGGTGGCTGCCATTATTCCACCATGAAGCTTCGTGTTCAGATGCCAAACAGGCATAAGTGTATTGCACAAAGAACAAAATCCTTAAAAAACGCTAAACTGAGGCTGAGGCAAAACAGTAAGCATGAAGCCAGCAGTGGTGATTTATCTTAAGTGCATACGTGCATCTTCAATAATCTTAGAGGCACAAATTGCATTCCTAAACGTCGGAGATGGCTTTGCACATTTAAGGAATTATAGATGATCAAAATGCACTCTTGGTGCTATGTTTTCTTTTCTTTTCCCTGCCAATCAGTTTACTGAAGGCTATATTTGATTCAGGGGGCATATTCACAAAATGTAAAAACCTTGCAATTTTTACTTAAAAGAAGGACATACGCTTCAATCACCCTTTTTATTTCTTGAACGAAAGAAAGGACATAGAATACTAACTGATCAGACTCCTTAAAAAAGACACAATCACATGAGAGGCAGAAGAAAAAGCACACAGAGTGAGGGGGAAGGAAGGTGTTTTAATGTAAGTATTTTCAAGAAAACAGGAAGGAAACAGGGAAAAATGAAATACGCTGAAAAATAACTCGGCAACTGTAATGCTTCCACCTGAGGAAGACAATTAGTAGAATTAATGACAGAGCAGGAGAAACTAGATTTAAATCTCTTGGAAAATCACTGAATGATTCGTAGCAAGATCAGCCAGATTTTCTGATTCCAAATTATTTGAACAACAGTACCAATAAAATGACATTCCTGCCACTGTAATTTGTATCTTTGAAAGGAAGAAAATTGGTGGAGGTGATTAAGCAGGCACTGACTCTTATACAGTGGAATAATGCTGAATTCCATTTGGGTTTGCTATTAAAAAACACTGTAAGATCTTCATTGGTGTTCTTTATTCCTGGCTATCTAGAATGAAATTGGTGCTTCATAGAAAGAAGCCAAAAAGTGCAGTAAAATACCATGTAGGTACACAGAACTAGGGTTACACTATTTGCCTGCAAACATCTGGATGACCACAAGATGGATTTTGAGAGCTACAGATTTCTGTGTATCTTTGCTACCGTTTACTGGTTGTTCAGACAGCTGCAGACCAGTTATGGTAGTCTTATAAGAACACATCCGAAGGAGAAGGAGGTAATGATTGAAAGGCCAAGTGTTTTCAACAAGCAAAACTGTAGCGGGTCTAAGCTCCAGTTGCTACTAGTTTTAGTCCAATTATATGCCTATGAATTAATGGCGTTTCAACTCATCATTCTTCTGTTTCTCCATGTTTGTTACAGGATGCCTGCCGAACTATTACTCGGGGGAAGTACAGATCATTTGATCCTCCTCATGACAATTTGCTTGATCTCTTTTCCAAAGTGTTTTGATCTTTTACAATCAATTTCACAATGGATATAATTCTACACTTCACTATATTCTTTTTCTACTGGCTGCATATTCTGGATGCACACTTTACTGTTGAATGCGTAATTTTATTTGTTTTTGTTATTATTTTATGTACTGCTGTCTTGCAAGTAGACTGACAGCCACTGTACCAGAGTCAAGTTCCTTGCATATCTAACCATGCTTGGCCAATAAAAAATCTGAATCTGGATGAAGAAAATTCCATGGCTTGTTTTCCTATTTATTGAAACAACCTGCACTTTCTCTTAGCAGTCTATATAAATACCAGCATATTCAAGCTTGAGAATGGAGATCCCTCAGTCTAAGTGACCACCAGTCATGGATGGGGTGGCAAGGGAATGGGAGAAGAAATATCTTGCTAAGAGTCATGGTGAAGGATCACCTATCTCACAGATGTGAAGTTGAGAGAGATCTGGTATAATCCTAAAGAACATTGCTTCCCAAAAAAACTCCCCTTATTTGGAGCAGTCCTTTACCTGTCACTGAAGCCATAAATATAATACCTGCTGGTATAAAGCCCACCATATATCCAATAGCTTTCCTGACTGAACTTGATCAGAGGGCAAATCAGGAAAGGCTATTTGTGAATGAATGAATATCCAGACATTGAATCTTGAAAGATAGGCAATTTCAATATAAAATGTTACACAAATGATTTTTGTTCCTTTTACATCCCTCTTTTAATGCCTATGTTTTATTTTTTTTAATTTTAACACTTTTTATAATAAACAGTTTAAATTCTATGGGAAATAGCATATATACATTACAGTAGTCTATACATACATGCACACACACTTTAAAATTTTTATCCTTCTATAACATTATACGATCATAACAAATACGCTTTTCCAACAACCCAAGAGGCGACTCTACACATGGACATCACCAGATGGTCAATACCGA
>JANHZU010004506.1:447309-460574 GCA_032468055.1 Acrochordus granulatus
AGGAAGGAAGGAAGGAAGGAAGGAAGGAAGGAAGGAAGGAAGGAAGGAAGGAAGGAAGGAAGGAAGGAAAACAGTACTAAGATTGCCAATGTACCATTCTTCCCATAAGTTGCATATTCTGTATTTCAGCACTAATGGCTTCTATACAACCTTACAGGACCAAGAATAAGAAACATCTGTCTGAAAATATTTAACTGAGCTTCTATGGAAAGGGTGGGCCTTAGCATTATTCTCTTCCTTCTCTTGTAAACTTCTGATGATCCTACCAAATGTTTGTGGTATGCACAGAAAAACCATGAAGCATCAAAGTACATGGCACAAGTCCATCTGGCTTCCTATTAGCCAGGAAGAATTCATAACAAGTTGTGTATGTTTTAATGCCTAAAAGGCATATTTATCTACGTATTAAAAGACATACTACTGAAGTTGTGATGTTCAGTATGATGTTTTCACAGTTACCTTAAAAACTAAACTGAAGCCTAAATCTCCACCCCCTACCACACATGCTGGGGAGACTCCCGCACATCTCTTAAGTGTTCTGAAAACAGAAAGAGAGACCTTTAGTTAGCAGGTGAAGAAGATCCAGTAGACCATAGCAAGAGGTATCAGAAGACATTTTTCCTTGATTTGAATGAAAAACTGGTAGCACTGATGCCAGCCTGCTGGATGTGAAAACATTTTGGCCCTAATATGTGCTACTTGTTTGCACTGGGCCTGTTGCCCTAGAGCTGCTGGAGAAGTACAAGGAAGACAATTGTTGCCATGTTTTACAAGCATGGGCATGCCAATATCCCAGTCTTACTGATGGTGGCATCCAGAATAGTCTCACCTGCTCTGCCTGCACAAACAGGAAATTGTCTTCTTTCTACTCCAGAAGAGGGGAGGGAGCAAGTCCTCTTTTCTTATTATTGCTTGTTGTTATTCTTTTCTTATTATTGCTTGTTGAAACAGTAAATCCACTGTATAAAAGGCTCCAGCTTATTGTCAGGGTGAGTACATATAGAAGAAAAGCAAAATCTGTGATGTCTTCATCAGAGTCTTCAAATCTGGACCTCTAGCTTGCCAGAGTTTCCTTTTTAATGCATAGATTTTAATAGCAGAATTATGATTAGTAGAAATGTGCTCAAATTGAATGGAATATTCAACTGTCATCTGTCTGGTTGTGTGTTTGTTTACATGACCCTGTAAAATGCAGAGGGATTACCTATTAAGATGAAAGAAAACTGTTTGATGTGTTCCTCCTATTGGCTTTTTCTCATTTAGGATCATCATAGTGTTTCTATAGCACTGTTAGCACTTTCAGCAAAACAAGATCTGGGTAAAACGAATGCAAGTTGATGACAAGACAAGCAATACAGAAAAATATTTGAGAGGCATTTTGTACATGATTAATCTGTCTAAAACACCAAAGGAAGTTGGATGATTAGATGACAAAAGATAATGATTGTTTTTTAATTAAATGTTACATGACAAATCCAAGTAGATTTGGACAATTAGCAAAGATCAAGGGAATCATTCAGAGCTGGTGATCAGAATGGTTTCCTCAGGTTCATTGCCAGTTCGGCTTGGCAGTACGTTAGGTGCCATTAAGTCAATTCAATGGTTGGTGATTACACACTAGTCCATTTCAACCTGTGTTCAACAACACAAGATGGCAATTAACTCCTCCATAGCTCTTTGGATATATGCAGTTTTCCCTTTGCCTATGTGTGCCAAGAAACATATAGAATGCTAGAAAGAGATTCTTGCGATAGGAGTTCTACATCATTTATAGTAAAAGAATAATCTGCAAATATTATGAAATTGTATTTTTTTACATTTATAAACTATTGTAATTCAGCAGATTTTTACAAAGAAAGTGAAGTCCTATCCTATTGTGATAAACAGTTCCATTAGAGAGTATAAGCATGCCTCACAAACCCATTAGTGCTAGCGGAAAGGACAGAACCATAAGTACACTTTCCAGTTGTAATAACTAATATTTAACTCAAAAATCGGACATTTGGAGGCACACTATTCAAAATCTTTTGATCCTATTGTTGGATGTAATAATCCCACCATTAGTTGGGGGAGACTATTGCAAAATTTGCTCTGAGCATCAGGAAAAAAAATGCAAGTTATGTCTGACAGAAGGGGAAGAACTGCTATTTTATTCCTCTATCTCAGTTAGGATTGTACCACAAATCCACAAATTTCATGTCCTTTGATCATTCAGTTTCAGGCTTGTTTCTGTTGTCACTATCTATTTCAGTCTCAACCTCATGAAAATCAGGTAAACTGTTTGTATTATAGTTGATAACTCAATAATACCAGATAGCCTAATTTTTTAATAATTTAAATAATATATTTATTCATTAAATGGTTCAACAATTTTCAGTTTTATTTCACCCAGGACTTTACATAGAATGTTACAGATTGATAGTTTGGCCCACATGTGGCAGGTTATTTCAGATTTCTGATTACCATAATCTGAGCTTCACATCTGTATCTTCACTAAATCCAAAACTTTTTTTTTGCCTAGTTTAATGAACTAGCAAATGAAGTGATGAACTTATCCTTGCTCAAAGTTATTTTGATTGGCAAAGGGAAAAAGTCATGTGAATATTCCTCTCCCTCTTTTTTTTAAATAACCCTTTTATATTGAACCTAGACGTCTGGAATGCCTAGACGTAAACCACAGTTTGTTTTCTTAATAAGGGCTGATCTCCCTTGCTCACAAACAGAGAACTTCTGATTCTCTCAGTAGCTCTTGCAATAATATTTGAGAATCTTTTAATCATGTGAGTCTTCAACTACAATCTGGGGAAATGAAGTCCATGAACAGTCTGACCAAGTTTTTTTTGAGAAGCATAGATACTTTCAGATGGTGATTTATGCCCATGCTGTTTTGGGATTATCAAAATGGACACCACACTTGAGTGTGTACCAGGTCAGGAAAGTCTGATCTGTCATTCATGCTAAAGGGAATCCTGTAATTCCATGTCTACCAAGCAATATAATCACACGGTTCTGAGAAGTGATTCAAGAGTGACTCAACTGGTAAAATCCTAATTCCACATCAAGACTCCTGTTGTCTACCCAAGTAAAGAGCTTAACTTCTGATTACCTTACAAAACTGTAGCTACTGACAAATGCTTATGATTCTTTTCATAAATCAGATACTGTTACTTCTCAAATGAGTGTCTGTATATGTTAAGAGCACTAAATTAAACCCTTGTAGGACTGCATCAGAAGATTTAATGGAAACATTTGCTGCATATTAACGGGGTAACCAATCCTGTATGCTCATCGCTTCAGCTAGCTGAAGAAGTTTGCCAGCCAGTTCACAGAGCAAAATTCATCCAACTGGAGTTGATTATCATTATATACACAGCTTGTCGGGCCAAATCCATCCCCTGTGTAATCCCATTAAGTTGTATAAAATCGTCATTTTAACCATTCCTTGAGAATGAACAGCCCCAAGGAGGTTTTGGAGGGACATGCATTAACATATTCTAATTTCAAGTCAAGTCCCATGATTAGTCACACAAGAACATGGCATAAACATAATTTTACGGATGGTGCTGTGGATTATCCTGTCACTTCTCTCCCCTCTGAAATACATTATTCAGTGGAAAAAAAGATGCTAGAGAAAAAATGCTAGAGAGACTGCATTTGTGGAAATACCAAAAGCAACCACACATGGGATGCTGTAGGGAGATTATAACCTCCTATAGCCTTAGGTGGATTTCCATTATCTCAACTCATCAATCCCATTTAAAGAAATCTACAAGGTATACCAAGAATCTTGCTTCCCTATTATCTATGATCAACTTGAGAGTGAGAAATTCTGACTTTTGTAAGCAACAGGTTTTTAATAAATGAACACTAAACATGTTTTTACAGAATAAATTTCACTGTATTCAACAAGTAGATGTGCTTTGTGTTTCAGCCTAAGCACTGGTATAGTAAACATACCACATTCTACGCTGTACATCAGGACAAGCAACCTCATGCCTTCACTACAACTCCCATAGTCCTTTCTTCTTGGCTATTGATACTGATGGAATTTGGAGTTTACAACACCTGAAGGACTCCAAGTTGCCCATAACTGTGATAAACAGTCTTTTTTTTCTATTTCCATGCCAACTTTGGTGAAATGGTTTTTAAAATACTAAAGAAATGTAGAGTCAGCTACAGTGTGAAGAAAACATATTGTTCATTGGAGATAATGCCTTTTTGGCACACATCCCGTTTTTTCTTGAAGAAAAAATGAAGAAAAAGAATTAGGTTTAGTGTTAGTTTAGGATTAATATGAAGTCACAAACTAAGATTTAGTGTTTGAATACAGCTGTGGACATATTAGAGCTCTTTTTAAATCATTATTCCCCTCCCTATTCCATTATATTTATGACCAGAATGCCATTTGATATATGCTATTGGTGCCTCATTTAGTTTCAGGTTCGAACCCAGAATCAAAAAAGATGCAATTGCTTTCCCTCAGTAAAGAAAATTTCCTCAAACTTCAAGATGGACCAAACTATGCAAGTAAAATCTCTGCCTTAACTGGACTTCAGTTTTTCAAACAGATCCAAAGGCAGAGGAAAGAAGAGAATGATACAGCTGTTAAATGAGATCTACTGAAGTCTAATGTACAAAACTAAGATCAGCTCATTGGCTATGTTTGACAACTCAGAAATTTCAATTAATTTGGCTGCAAATCAGAGACAGAAGAAAACGCAAATGGCGGTTGTAAAGCACTTGATAGGACACAATATCTGATTCATTGGTCAGAGATTAGGTGGTCTTTATCAGAAAAGCAAGGCAAGAATAATAATAGGATGGAGGAACCAAAACAAGAAAGAAGGAAGAGGAAGGTGGGGGAAAACATCCATTGTTACAAGAGAATTTTCAGGAAGACTATGGGAATCATTCTGGGATCTACATCAGACTCACCTGTTCTCAGGTTGTTAGGCTGATGATCTGAATCAGTTACCTGTTTACTGGAAAGAGCAGCAAATTCAGTTTTAAATTGACTTTTCCTTTGAACTAGGAAGTTTCCAGATCTTGTGAAGTGCTTATTGCACTGTAGAAGATCCATTTTCCTATTGGTGGCAGTTCTTGCCTTCCCCTTAGTGCCAATTACCAGGATCAAGTCAGCTGTTCCTCACAATACACTCACCTATTTACATCCATCACCCAGCAGGTCAGCAACCAATTCCTGGAACTTGTGACTCCTTGTACACATTGTTTAGAACTTATTTTCCTTTGCTGTCACACCACTTTTCCAATCTGGCTGACATAGACATTGCAACCACAATTACTGAGAGAAGCATCAAGTTGTTCAATTGCTGGCATTCACAACAGACTTTTTACAATGGCAAGGAGGAAACAGTTAATGGGAAGAATTTTCAGTGGATTTGTTTCCTCTGCATGGCCCTCATAGCTACCTCAGTTTTTTTTAATGAACATTAACAGAATCACTGAAATAGATGAAGAGAAGTTACCAATCTATTTTATTCCCTTCTTTATGGAGTGGGGGAAAGGGGGCTTCATTCTTCCATGCCTAGTGGTAACTAACCTGATTGGAAAGCTTGCTTCTATGGATTGCCTGGAAGGAGAGAAGATCATTACTGATTGGCTCACAGTGTTTTTTGTTTGCACTACAGTAAATAGATATGACAGTGCACAATGAATTTCAACATTAAGAGAAACTTACAGATTGTAATTACTTGCCAGTAATAGAGGGAAAAAGTCACTTTTGCAAGATTGGCAGCATATAAGTGTGACAAATAAATAAATGAAATGAAAGTCAATATGATGGCTGTGACCATGCAATCAAAGTCTCACCCAACTATGGCTGCCATCTTGACTTTATTTATCTTTCTCTCCTGCAGATACAACTGGCCAGTAGATTTGAATTTCTTCATCAACAAAATTGGGAACAATGGGAGTGTGAAAGTGTCTTAAATTTTGGGTAAAAACATTATACCTTTAAATCTAGAAATCCTATGTATGCAGTTAAAAGATCAGTTGCATTCCATGTGTATTGGGATCACTCTAGCCAGCCCAGTCTACCACCATAATGACCAAAGTATTAAATGTGAGAAATTTGAAAAGTTTCACCATTATGGAAACAAGAACCAAGTGCTATGAAAGTGGAGTCAAGGGTGGAGAAGAGACACATTGGGAGAAAGAATTCCCTTCTGACATTTGGGTAATAGTTGGCTCATATGTGTTGTAATGGACCCAGAAACGTAGCAAAAATAACATTCTCCATGTCTGATTTTTTTTCTAAGTTAAATGGAAAAAAAAACAAGCTTGCACATATCCTAGAGATCAGTTTAAATCCAGATAGATAAACAAATGAGCTGTACTAAAAATATCAAATGTGTAATATAAGGTAGCTAGGAATGAGAATTGTTCTTTTCCTGAGATGACAGAGATAGATACCCAATAAGATTAGACAATTGATCATCAGCATTGTGCTGCTTTAACACTCTCTAAATAATATTTAAATACCAGTATCTAGTTTTCTGGCAAAAAATCAAGTGGCGAAGTGTTTTGATTTTAAAAACTGCAGAGATTTTCCGAAACATAGCAGGTGTCCCTGTTGTTGCAGATGACATAATAATAGCAGCATCTACCCAGTGGGGGGCATGATCAAACCTTGGAAAAGGTCACCTAAAAAAATAACAGTAGGAAACTTTAAATATGTGTGTGTGTATGTGTATAAAAAAACACTATTTCTGACAACCTCCTCCTCCTGCTAGTAGTATTTAAATAACTGTAACTGAATATATTCACCCATTATTTTTAAGGAATATTCAGATATAAACTAGGTAACTTCTCAACTATGTATGTTATCTCTAAGAATGAGGACTAGAGAACTAGGAAATGCCATTTGTAACAAGTTTTTAAAAGAAGATCCAGTGGAGTTGTAAACAGTAGAATCTAATTACCTTGACATCTGGAAAAAGACAAAGTTACTAATGATTTTGTTGAAAAATAATATTTTTTTCTGAAAAAACAAGTCATGTCATTATCACTTCAGAGATCTTGGAGGGAGTCCATGAGCAGACTGATCTGGAGTTGACATTTTGTACTTGATAATTTATTTTTAAGAAAACCCTACTTGAATGATTTCAGAGCACACCTAGCAATCGTGGGATATATGGCTAAAGAACATGAACTGGTTAAAGAGCATTTCATAATGGAAAATGGAAGAAGTAGAGTCCTGTATTGTTTTGATGGAATTTTGAGGAAGAGACAAAGTATGGATCGAGAATATCCCACATGTGATTCCAAAGATTATACTTTTCAGAATAGGAAGAGAAAAGAGAATAAAAAGCAATACGATAGGTTTATTAAAATTATGCATCGATAACAACAGTAAATAAGATTTTTATCCCTCTCTAGAATTCATATTTATCCAATGATGTTGAATAATAGAAGGCCCAGAAGAGAATATCACATTATCCCATAACATAGCTTGGATTATTTTGACTCAATTTAGCTAATTTCATCTAGAAACAGTTATTAGGCTTGGTATGGTGAAAAAGCCTACACACAGTCAAACAGAGAATCCCTAAATTGTCTGCCAAATTTATTTATTTTTACTTATTAGATTTATATGCTGCCAAACTCAAAAACAAATTAAATGAGCATTGGAAAAATGATTGGATGATAAAAAATATCAGTAGCTATTCGCTATGTAAATAGGACCTTCTGCACAGGGAGCTGAATTTGCTGAAACTAAGAAAGCAAGAAAAGGGAGAGAACTTTCTTGAGTACGATTGTAATTTTATGACACATTGTATTATATTATATTATATTATATTATATTAACTATATTATATTATATTTAGACCCAAGGCACTCTGGGCAGCACATAAAAGCATAAGAAATAAAAGACAACTTTTTGTTGTTGTTCAGTCGCGCAGTCGTGTCCGACTCTTCGCGACCCCATAGACTACATTACGCCAGGCCCCCCTGTCTTGCACTGCCTCCCAGAGTCTTCCCAAGCTCACACCCATGTGTATCACTAATTCTGTCCTTTGTCCTTTTTGGCCACCCAGAAATATTATTATTATGGTCACACAGCCAACCAGATATTTAGATTGGATTTAGCATGTTTGTCTACCTCTCAAGTCCTTCCTAAGGACCTGGGATAGGCAGATGTTGTTTAAATAATTTAAAAGTATCATCACAGGATGTAAGCTGTTCCAACTAAAGCTGCCTTTTACAACTGACTGATGGTGATTTTGTCAATGCCAATGGTGTTTAAGTGATGGTCCAGTTATCTTGGAATTGCACCTTAGGCAACTTTTATTATTGCACTATCTTTCTTTTGCCACAAATGTTCCACTTCCATTTATAAGTGTTTATATTTTGTGATTATTTTCTCTGTTCTTTCTCTTCTATTCTACTGACACCAGCTACTGCAGTGTCCACTGTCCAGACTTTCTTGTCTTTCTTATCAACAGTTGTTAAGTCTGTGGTGTTATCTGACAGGTGCTTGTTGGTTTGAATTTTAAAGTCTCAGAGCTTCTTCATTTTCTCTAACTTCATTTTCTGTTTTGTCGTCCCATCAGTCTTGCTTGCAGGCAAATGGTGTTTCTTACAGATCTTCCAGTTCACCGTCGTTGCCATTTTGTCATGCTGTTATTTGTAGTCAGTCTTTGCAGTCTTCTAGTAGCAGCTAACTAGGTGGTTCAGTGTTTCTTCAGTTTCTTTGCTTAGGCAGCATTTGCTGTCTGTTGCTGTCTCCTCAATTCTGGCTTTTTTATGCATTTGTTCTTAACCTTGGTCTCTTTCTTCAACTTTCCCGCTCTTGGCCATTGCCAGGTCTTTGTTGTTATCTGCTTTGCCAACTAATTTTTTTAGGTACTGACCATCTAATATTTTGCCTTGTAATGTCTCTTTTTAATTCTTTATTTAGTCTTTCTTACAGGCCAGTTTGGTCTCACCAGTACTTACAAGCCTTCACAGTGTATTAGAATCAGTTCATCTTCTTCACTATCTTCAGAAATTTCTCCAGATGCCTTTTTTTTTCTTCAGCTGTCTAGTATACTTATGCCCACCTATGCTCCTTCATAAACACAGCCTATGAACATCACTGCGTGGATGAAGGACATGACTCATTGATGTTATTTTTCTGGTCTTCCTATCCTTTTGCTTCAGCTTGAGTGCAGGTCTCCTGTTCCAGCTATATATCGAATTATTGCCCAGGTGTTAATTGCCTTGATGGTATTCCCACCACTGAGTTTGGCTTTTAAGATCTTCACTCTCATAATGTATTCTCTTGACTTCAATGTGCTTGATGTTGTCAGCCTGAAGGATGTCCAGGTACTCGTAATGATTTTCTTCATCCAAATTCTTGATGCTATTTCTATAGCATCTTGATTCCTTTGGTTTTCACCATTTTTCCCCTTTTGATGGAGAGAGTGGCACATTTGTCCAGTCCAAACTCCACTGTAATGTCTTGTCTCTATATATGGGCAGTGCTGAGCAGCAATTCTATTTCAGATGGTGTTTTTCCATACAGCTTTAGATTGTCCATGTAAAAGAGATGGGCGGATGTTTTTGATGTTTAATAGCCATGGCCTGACTTGCTCGGTATTGTTGGTAGAGAAATCAATGCAATGACAAACAGTAATGGTGACAGTGAGTCTTTTTGAAAGGTTTATTTATTTTTTAACTTACGTATTTTATTATTTATCAAATGTATATACCGCCAAACTCAAAAATGATACTCTATGGAGAGGAAGGTTCTTCTCTTGATATTAACCATCTCCCAGTCTACTTACCATCATTTACCAGCAGCCCTGTCTTCCATTGTGCCAAGGTAGTGCCCACTGAGGGATTATTATTATGACAATCTCTATTTTTTTTCTTTAAGAAAGGGTTCCAGATTTATAAAGAAGATATTTCTTTTAAAGTTTGGCTATAAATCTTGTGCAGGAAAAAGATACAGTCTGAATTAATTTTTCAGCCACTTCACTTCGTAACAAAGCAATGGAAAAATCTTTCATTTTATTCCATGTAGCAAATTAGAAAAGGTGAAGGCTCAGTTAATAATCCCTCTCTTCTTTAGCAAAAATCCCATCCAGGTTAGGTCTATCACATTTGTCATCAACTCCTAAATATTCATTCACAAGCTTGCTAAATGTACAAACATTTAATATTCTCTTGTAACATGCCAAAAGTGTAAACTTTCATTAACTCAGTAGACAAAGGAAAAATGAGGTATCACAGTTAATACCCATCCATGTGTTTCTCTGAATCTTTACTTGGGCAGAATTACAAAGAAGGATGAAGTATGGAAATGGACGTACTCACATACCTGTTCCTTCATTAAGAAAAACTATAATATCGGTCTAGGAATAATTTTTTGTAGCGATCCAATATGCTAATTGGAAAATGAGAGCTTTTTCTTTAATTAATCTATTTCTCAAATGTATGTTTCCTAAGTCAAAGCTCAGTACAGACAACAACAATGAAAAATCATGACAGCTGTCACATACAATTACATTTAGACATTAACATGGTCTAAAAGAAAATAAAGGATGTTAAAAAATATCAAGGAAGTAGTAGCATAATAGTACTGTTACTACTAATTGTACAGGTAGTCCTCAACTTATGACCAAAATTAGAATCAGAATTTCTGTTGTTAAGCAAGAAGGTTGTTAAGTGAGTCACACCCAATTTTACAACTTCTTTTGCCATGGTTGTTAAGTGAATCACTGTAGGTAAGTGAATCATGCATCATTAAGTGAATCTGGCTTCCCCAACTGACATTGCTTGTTAGAAGCTGGCTGGGAAGGTCACAAATGGCAATCACATGACCCCAGAATGCTGCAACCTTCATAAATACATGCCAGTTGTCAAGTGTCTGGATTTTAATCACATGACTGTGAGGAAGCTGTGACTGTAAGTATATGGACTAGCTGAAGTAATTTCTTTTCAGTGCTGTTGTAACTTTAAATGTCACTAAATGAATGGTTGTAAGTCGAGGACTACCTATAATGGGCAAGAGAGTGGGAAGGCACAAAGGACTGATAGGAATAGGGTGCTAAAAAACAAAAGAGTTCTATAAATTGAAGGTAAAAGCCATTTTTATATGAAATGAAAAGAAACCCAACTTGAGACCTGCTTCCGTAGCTGCCGATTAAACTAGTGATGTAGCTGATCTGACCTGACAGCAAGGCTAGAAATAGGAAAATCTGTCGTGCTGTATTTAAAGATTCATTTGTACTAAATGCAATGGCTTGCTGATAGAAGACTGGTGTGTCAGTGTTGGTAAACGCCCACAGTTTTATTTTGCTTTCTTTTTTGTCGTTGTTAGCATAAAATAAAATGACCCCTTCTAATTATAGGTTTTAAAATCTTTCAAACAGGCAAAATAATATGCTAATTGGAAAATGAGAGCTTTTTCTTTGATAAATGTATTTCTCAAATTTATATTTCCTAAGTCAAAGCTCAGTACAGACAGAACAACAATGAAAAATCATTACAGCTGTCATATACAATTACATTTTGACATTACACATTGTCATAATAGCAATTATAAACTTAATGCAACAATTAAAAACAAGATTAGCAGTTTAAAGTATAGAAGCCAAGTTGCTTAAATCAGTATCTTCTGAAGGAGAATTTTGAAAGACTTTTTTTTTGAAAGAAGAGGAAGCTTTTCAGCTTCACATAAACAACTGAGAATAAATTCTACATATTCCATAAGCTCCAAAAGACATGCTGTGGATAATGGCAACTTTATTTTTTCAATACATATGGACAGGCATTTGTGACTATCACGCATCAAATATTAAAGACCCAGTAAAATAAACTATAAAAATGCAAACACAATTGTTTAGTTTATATGGGGAAAATCATTAAATAGATGAGTGGTCCTCTTTTGAAGACCAGTCAAATCAGCCAAAAAGCAAACACAAGCTTTCACACCAGAAAAACAAAGTGGAAATATGTATATAAAGCCATTGTGTCTACGCTGGTCAGTGACCAAAATAAGGAGACTTGACTCCACTGTGCCAATCCTAAAATGGAACGAGAGGATGGGATGTTTTGCTTGCAGTGTAGCTGCTTTAAGTATCCAATGACACTCATTCCTAAGAGACAAAGGAAACAGGTTTCCAGCTGATTTGGAAACACGAATGAGCATAAACATTCAGGCTATGATCAGTCCAAGACATTCAGTCTAGTTCTCTGCAAAATCACCCATTTAAGTGTATGTAGCTATGGCCTTGCAATAGGTAAGATTTTTATATGGCCCATCATTTTACTTACAGTTTACAATAAAATAACAGACTAAAATATGTAAAATATAAAATATATGAAATAAACAATAAAACTAAAATAGACTAAAATAAAATTTCTAGTAGTTTAAATGCAGCATGAAATGTACCTTTGCAGCCAAAACAATCAACCCTTGTAAGATTTCCAGTTTTTTTGCTTTGTCAGCCCTCCCTCCCTCCTTCCCTTCCTTCTTTCTTTCTCCCCTCCCCTGCAAATTTACCCAGTCAATTTGCAAAAAATTGTTTTGCAAATGACTGGGTAAATGAACACAATATATTTGTGTGGATTTGAGGACAGCTCTAGGCCCTGAGGACATTAGCTGATGTGGACCCAGTGGTGGAAAGTGGAGGACACTTTGGACTATTTCTTTGACTGGGACAGTAAGCCAGAGGAACTGCGGGTCAGGGTTGGTTCAGGGCTGGCACCAGGGTGAGAGCCGGGACCAGCTGGGTGGCTGAGGTAACAGCTGCCCTTGCCCAGAGCGAGAGCTGGGCAAGGGGTGTGGATGGTGTCCTCCCTCTGGCCTTTGGTGTGAGAGGTGGTCTAGGGGGAGGGCAGTGTGTAGTTGGGAGAGGGTGTGAGGCAGGGGCCCTTGTTGTGCTGAGAGCTTGCTATAGTGCCAGGGCCCTCTGCCATTACCCCTACCTGGTTGTCTGGGAGTGAGTGTTTTTGTTTATTTGTTGCGGGGGTGCAGAGCCCATGCCTGGGTCTAAGGGAGTTATTGGGGTGGAGGGTATTTCTTGTTTGGGGGGTTTTAAGGCGGGAGATAGTATTCAGGTGGTTATGGGTAGGGGGTGTTACGGGAGCAAGAGGGCAAGCCGTTACAGGAGAAGATGCCCTTCTCCTGTAGGATATGAGGGTATGGTTAGTATCGGTGGCGTGTTCTGGCCCTCCTCACTCATGCCCAGACCCTGGCCAGCATGCCCTTGGCAGCCCTGGGGTCCGGCTGCTGCTGATGAATGCCAGGTCAGTTA